>JABUQX010148114.1:0-10000 GCA_015478945.1 Trachelipus rathkii | reverse complement strand
GCCTGTAGAATAATATCCCTACAACAATTCCCTGCACAAAAAAAATTAATAAGAGTGATAGGAGAGCCAGAGTTTTTCCAAGTCTGACATGCATTGTCTCGCTCCTGAATAGCTCAAGAGCAGGTGCCATTGAACAATGTATTTTGGGGAGAAAATGATTTAGTTGTTGATGGAATGAACCTGTTCATCCCTTCGGTGATCACGGCTCCTACTTTTTCAGCAGGCACCGAGGCGTTCTCTTAGAAAAAATAGGATTCATTTCAACGGTAGTTAAAGAAGCGACGCAATGCCACCCAATTGTCCCTATTAAAGTTTAGAAAAGATCGTTTTGGGAGTTTGATGGATGCTTAAAACCATAAGATTAATAGAGTAACCAGTTGGAGGGAAAATGGTTTAACTATAACAAGGAGTAGCTATGAAGTACAAGTCAAGCGTGTTTAGAATTGGTTGTAACGATCTGGAATATGTGTAGGTTCCCTAATCAGCTGATCCAGATCGCCAAGAATTCTGAATGGTTTAGCTTCCTTCCCACCTTTATCAGTATAAGAGGAGGTAAACCGCTCAGTGTTTTGAGCATTGAGATCTCCTGAATAGATAGCCTCAGCATTTAGATGTTAAGATGTAACAGCTTCGTGAAAGGTTGCAAGATACTCAAAAAGAACCGGAAAATATGTTCTTTATGAAAGAATCTCAACCACTCTGCGTTTTGTACGTTGAGATCTCCTGAGTAGAGGAGAATAGAGATGGGAATATGTAACAGTCTTGTGAGAGGTTGTAAAATACTCATAAAAAACGGAAAATTTGTTCCTTTTGGAGAGCAGTGTCAAATACACAAGAAAATGGTAGTTGTAGGAAGACATAGAAACTAGCCGGGTCTCATACAGAAGTAAGATATTAATTAGGATGAGAGGTTGAATGGTGGTGTTCAACAGTTTCGATATTAATACATTAGAAAAGTCTATAGAAAACCCACCTCTATGCCAACCCCCAACTACCCATCACCCCACGACCACGACCTGACCACGCGACCTCACCATTGCGCCAAGTAGATAAAATGCAGTAAACTAAATACAGTAACTAAATTCTATTACCTAACAAAATAAACCTGATACATAAATTATATTTTTCCTAACTAGGGTGGATTTTCTGACTGCGACGAGTTCTTACAAATTAATGGTACAGAGGGAGCGGTAAGGCTGGGCTTTCTTTTCGACTTTTGTCATATTCTTCTACTGCTTTTCTTTTCCGATGCTTGTCACGCACCTTACTCCCAGTCTTGGGAATTAATAGGAAGATGAAGAAAGAAAGATATATATAGGTAAAGTGGCCTTGTTTATAGATATATTTTACCTATATATATATTTGTACTAGCGGTTAATGCTTTGACTCTAATATTATATATATATATATATATTATATATATATATATATATATATTATTATTATATTATTATATTATTATTAGTTATTTATTATTATATATATATTATTATTATATATTATATATATATATATATTATATATTATTATGTTATAAACAAAGTATATATATTTATATATATATATATATATATATTATTATAATTACAACTATTATTACTACCAATACTATTGCTACTATATACAACAACATTAGTTACTATTATTGTACACATATAGTATATTAATGCATATATATATATTATTATTATTACATATATTATATTTTATATATATAAGATATATATATATATTATTATTATATATTTTATTATATATTTACATTATATAAATTATATATTATATTATTATTATTATTATTATTATTATTATTATTATATATTATTATTATTATTATTATATATACATATTATATTATTATATTATTATATATATTGTTATTATTATTATGAGTATTATTATTACATATATTATTATTATTATTATTATATTATTATATTATATATAGTATATATATTATTATTATTATACATATTATTATTATTATTTATATTATATATATATATTATTATTATTATTATTATATATTATTATTATTATATATATATACTTATTATATTATTATATTATTATATTACATATATATTATTATTATTATATATACATATATTATTATTATTATTATATTACATATTATTATCTATTATTATTAAATATATATAGAGATATTATATTATTATTATATACATATATATATATAATACATACATACATACTATATATATATATATATATATATATATATATATATATATATATATATATATATATATATATATATATATATATATATATAGCAAGATCTTGTTTGTAATAATGTTTATAGAGATAATAGATTAAAGAGTATTTTTAAAGAATGTCCTTTTGATAATTTGTCCTCTAGAGAAAAAAATTCCTCGTAGCGCGTCTCTTCCCCCCCCCCCCAACATTTTCCTCGTCCTCCTTCCCTTTCCTCTCCATAAGCCTCGCAACATTAGTAATGTATTTTAATGATTATCTTCGTCGATTCCATGCAGGGAATTTTTTATTAAAACAAAAAGAAAAAGAAAAAAAAAGAAAGAAAAAAAATAATAAATTTTAAAAATTCAACTCATAGATTCACAATTTTCCTATTTTTATGGGAAAATATTTTCATTATTTAGAATGCAGGTCTGGAACCCTTCAGAGATATACTCGTAAAGATCCACTTCCACAGATGATATAAATGAACGTTTTGAATACGTACATGTACGAACAGATATACAGGTATTGGTTAAGGTGAGCAGGTTGCTTTTGTGGCAGTACTCAAAGGAAGAAACCAAATGATATACTATTAGAGGCCAATTCAAAGCCTCATCTCAATTTCCTTCGCAGATAAAGTGTCGATATACTAATATATGCGCTGCTGAAATCTTTAAAATATTCAATGAAAGTGAGGTAAATAGAGAGAAAGTGTGGAAGGATTTCCTTGTAGCTTTACTTGATAGTGAAGATGGAGAGACTCAAAATCGAAAGCCAGACTCGAACACTAATGAAAATGTAACATGATTAATCTCACTAGATCACACACACACACACACACACATATATATATTTATATATATATATACATATATATATATATATATATATATATATATATATATATATATATATATATATATATAGTATATATATATATATATATATATATATACAGTATATATGGAAGTGGTAGGAGTGCTGGAAGAGTTATTTCCTTTCTCATCCACTTGTTGTAGATGTTCTTTTCTATATTCCTCCATCTGGCATCGGGTAGTAGGCTTGATGGTGTTATTTTGATAGCCCTCGTATGACTTCACTATACGTGTTGAGGGACCCCAAGTATCTACTGGTACTGGGTATACACCTTCTTTGCTGAAGACGTTTTCTACACCTGGGCACAAGAGGCTATAAGGAGAAGCTTGATTGGTACTGAGGCTAATGAACTGTCAAACCAAGTATTTAAGCATTTTTTAAAATTATTTAAAAAAAAAAAAAATAAATAAACTCACTTTTGGTCCGATTGTTACATATTAAAATAATCTGTTCAGTTATAAGAAAACCTTTCGCTGACCTAAAGTTGCTGCACAATCAATTTATAATTCTATTAAAATTTTACATACCTGAATCTCTGGTAATACCTCCACAACTGGGTCTCACCTTCGAAATATTTATTTTTATTTGAAAGACGTTTGGCAAAAGAACCGCGCAAATGCAATTTACAAATAGTCTTAGACTTAAAGTTAAATACGATAAATGATAATTTGTAGGTCATACAAAAATGCTGTAAAATACAATATTATACTATAATTTACACAATCTATTACATATTACGATGGAAAATCTTTTTAATAAAATAATGCATTTTTTTAGATCTCTCCTGAGGAGAGAGAGAGAGAGAGAGAGAGAGAGAGAGAGAGAGAGAGAGAGAGAGAGAGAGAGAGAGAGAGAGAGAGAGAGAGAGAGAGAGAGTAGAATACAGTGCCCGCAATCAAAACATTTTCATTAGAAACAAGATTATTTTCACAATAAGGCATACAAAATGCTGTAAAATAACAAAAATACATTGTCCAGTAATACGTTTACCATACCAAAGCAATAAAAAACTGATAAGATACAAATTATCTATGAATTCAAACAACAAATATGAAGAGTGATGAAAATGTCCTGCTATTGCTTGGAATACAGCTAGCATATCACTTACTGCTCTTTGTTCTTTGAAGAGCTTGTTTTGAATACAAAGTTGCATTGTATGTATTACACATGGCAGATGTTTAATTGTCAATTTGGATTCTTTAATAGCAGACAGGACATTGGCTGCATTATCTGTTAAAATCAAATGCACTTTTTTTACATACTGTATCTTTAATAAATGCACTAATAAAAACGCACTTTTCTAACTGGATTACGTCGAAACACTAAAGCTGATTCCTGCTGGTTGGTAGATGACGTGACAGTTTATTTCGGCAAATCATCATCCAATTGAGGAGCCATCTACGAAGGCGAATTAACCGCCGGTAAGGGAACCATCTGGGAAGGCGAATTACTCGCCGGTAAAGGAACCATCTGCGAAGGCGAAGGCGAAGGCGAAGGCGAAGGCGAAGACGAAGGGAGTATGGCAGGCTTCAAACAACTAATAGAAATGACATCGTCCGTTCATCAGGAAATTGTATCTTGTGGCAGAGATCCATCCTTTGAAGAACCTTGTAAGGCCCAAAATAAGGTGCTTCCAAACTCTTCCGAATACGATCAACATGAAGAAAGACATGGGTATAGGTTTGAAGTTCTGCAGAAATGTATGATTAAGCACTGGAGAGATGAAGTGGTAGTAGCTGTCACAAATCCAATTGTTTCATATGAGCCATGAATTTCCTTATGAAGTCGTTGCAAGAATCTCTATTTTTAAATGCTTAAAGAAGTTCCAAAGGACACAGACATTTTTTCGGTTACTGCTTAAAAAGGAGAAAATCCGGAGTCATCAGAAATACAGGGAAGACTTAGCATGATAACTGGAAGACATAGTAACCAGTTTTGTTTTCGTGCCATGATATCACTCTTCAGTGATCGATGAAACCTTTCCATTTAACCATTTGCGAAGAGTGGTAAGCGCTTGTCCAGAGCCTGTGAAATCCAATCAAGTGTGATAGCTCGGTGAAGAATTCACCTTCAAATTGTGGTTCTCTATCTGAGATTACATAGAGCGGAATTCCAAATCTTGATATCCACTGCACGAAAGCAAACGCAACGGATTTAGAAGTCATATTTACTAGAGGAATCGCTTCTGTCTCCAGTTAGTGTTCTTGTCAATAAACGTGAGTAGATATCTGAAGACTGGGGAGCTGAAGTATCAGTCAAGGAGGATGGAGGTAATGGTCCCACGATGTCGATATGTACTATTCCAAAGCGTTGTGATAGGATTTCCATGTTCTTGAATCCAACTTTTTTGGGTTGGAGGATGGCTCAGTGGTAAAGCATCTCGTATATCGTTCTCATTCGCAACATGCGGTGGTTCGATCCCAGAGAAGGGAGTATTTCTTTACCTTCCCATTATATGTTCCTTGTTTGTTTATAAACTTATTACTTGTGATTATGCAATATTTGACATATAATATATATATATATATATATATATATATATTATATATATATATATAGTATATATTTATTTATATATATATATATATATATATATATATAATATATATATATATATATATATATATATATATATATATATATATATATATATATATATATATATATATATATATATATATATATATACTTTTGAGCTGAGAGAGTGAGGTTGTGTTCCAAATGAGCTCCGTAGAAAAGTTGATCACGGCAGTTCAAAGTGTTGAATCATTCATTGGGATTCTTATTTGTTAGCACAGGTGTATACTATTTATATTTAATGTGTTTCAAGATAACATATTATTTTAAGAAGTTCTTATTTTGAATGCCTCTACGTATACTTAATCTAGCAAGTGATTAAATGATATTTATTCCCATTTATATTTCTATTTCGTCGCTCACAGAAAAGTGTAGCTTTTAACTATTATAAACTGTGCATTTCAAGAAAGTGAATACTTCTGTGCTAATATATTTATATAATCCTTCAACGTGATGAACTATTTATATATATAATGTGTTTCAAGATAACATATTATTTTAAGAAGTTCCTATTCTAAATGCCTCTACGTATACTTAATCTAGCAAGTGATTAAATGATATTTATTCCCATTTATATTTCTATTTCGTCGCTCACAGAAAAGTGTAGCTTTTAACTATTATAAACTGTGCATTTCAAGAAAGTGAATACTTCTGTGCTAATATATTTATATAACCCTTCAACGTGATGAACTATTTATGTTGAATTTATGGTCTGAAGTATTATTAAATGTTATTAATATACTTAGTTCTATTATCGTAATTTGCATCAAGAACACATCTCCGGAATCTCAGGTTTTTCATACAAAGGAACAGGTGTCATCAAGTCAACGCACTTGTGTTTGTAAATCTCTGATTAATATAAAGGAAATTAGTTGAACTAAGTCTAATTTATTTTAGACATTGCCGACGTTGCCGGGAAAGAAAATAATTACATTGTCTTATTTTTGCATTCAGTGACGATAGGAAATACTAAATTGTGATTTTTATGTTCACTGAATTATAAGTTAGCTTAGCGTTGAACACAAGGTTTCTGTAATTGTAATTTTAAAATTTATTTAGTAGTATTGATTAGGATTAATTGGAATACGAAAAATTGTTACTTTATTTTGGGGAAAATTAATTGGGTACGTGAATATATATTAAAAATTTACTGTGAAATAGATATATATTATTAGTATAGGTTTTATCCTTTTATATTTTTATATTGTTGTATATTATAAAATATAATGTGTGTGTATATATATAGTTATATGAATGTGTGTATGTATATGTGTGTGGGGTTTTGATAGAGTGTAGGTTTTAACCTTTTATATTTTTTATATTTTTATATTTTTATATTTTATATTTTATATTTTCATTTTAACCTTTTATTGTTAGTAAGTGTTGTTTTAAGATCTCAGGTGTTGGGAAGCACCTGGGGTGGGAAGTCCCACAAAACGTGCAGTCTGGGTGAAATAGATATAGAAGAAGGGAAAAGATGGGGAAGAGAGAGGTAATAAGGGTGGGGTGTATGAATGTGAGAGGGGTAAACGAAGATTTGAAGAGGGAGGAAGTGGGATTAATGTTTGAAGAAAGAAGGTTGGATGTGTTAGGGATAACTGAAACTAAGCTGAAGGGAAAGAGGGAGATGGATTTTGGAAAATATAAGGGAATGGTATCAGGGGTGAACGAGAGAGTGAGGGGAGGGAAGGGGTAGAATAGTTATGAGGAAAGAGGTGTGGGATAAGGTAAGTGTGTGCAACCAGGTGCGAGGATAATGTGGGTAAAAGTGAAATTCGGGGGAGAAATTGGGTCTTTATATGTGCATATGCACCAGTGAATGGAGCGGGGAGGGGAGGAGGAGAGAGAAAGATTTTGGAATGAGTTGAATGAATGCTGGGAAAGTTTTGGGGTAAACGATAAAATTTGTCTATTGGGGGATTTAAATGCAGGAGTGGGTAGGGAGGGTGTGGGAAGAATAATAGGACCATTTGGGGTAGGGGAGAGGAATGTTAATGGAGAAAGTCTGTTAGAGTTGTGTGTTGAAAGAAGAATGATAGTGGGGAATACGTGGTTCAAAAAAAAGTGAAAATCATAAGTATAAAGGGAAGAGTGAGATAACGGGGGGAGGGCGGTACTGGATTATGTGTGTGTAAATGGAAGGATAGAGATAGATTATTAGATGTAAATGTATTTAGAGGGGGCAGGTAGGGGGTTATCCGATCACTATTTGGTGGTTGCAAGGTTAAGGGTGGGAGGAGAGGTGATGGTTAGGAAAAGGAGAAAAGAGGAGAGTGGAGGTGATAAAGGTGGAAAATTGGAGGAGACAGTGTGTAAGAGGGAGTTTAGGAGAGGTAAGGAGGATGGGTGGAGAGACGTGAGAGGGACGGGAATGGGGGAGGTGGAGGGGGAGTCGAGATTTAAGGAGGCAGTATGTGAAGAGGCTAGAAGGGTATGGAGTAAAAAGGGTGGGTGCTAAGAAGGAAAGGGAGCGAATGGTGGAGTGAGGAGAAGGAGGTGGTGAAAAGGAAAAAAGGAGGCTTATGTGAAATGGGAAGTAGGAGAGAGGAGAGCTGGGAGGAATATAGAAGGGTTAGAGTGGAAGCCAAAGAGGGCGGAGAGGGCAGGAAGAGAAGAGCAAAAGATGAGTGGGGTAGAAAGGTGACGGAAAATTTTGAATCAGGAAGTAAGATGTTTTGGAAAGAAGTAATAAAAAAAAGGAAGAAGAAGGAGGGGTTAGGAGAGGGGGTTAGGGATGAGATGGGGAGTGGATAGGAGGAGAGAATAGGGTGAGGAAGGGTGGGGGGAGTATTTTAGTGGACTATTGAATGAGGTGGGGGAGGGGAGGAAGATTTGCATGAGGTGAGGGGAATGTATTGGGGAGGGAGGGGAAGATGAAATACAATGGAGGAAATTGACAGGGGCCTTGGTAAAAGGAAAAAAGGGAAGTCAGGCAGGTCTGATGGTGTGGAGAATGGAAATGTTACAGAAGGGTGGTATAGGGGTGGAGGAGGGCTGTATAGGTTATATAATATATGTTGGAGGAGTGGTGTGGTACCGCAGGATTGGGAGGATGGTTTTGGTTCCCCTGTATAAAGGGAAAAGGGATAGGATGGAATGTGGGAATTATAGAGGCATATGTCTTTTAAGTGTGGTAGGGAAAGTGTATGGTAGAATACTGATTGAGAGAGTGAGAGGGTTTACGGAAGGAAGAATGGGGAAGAACAAGGATGATTTAGGGAGGGAAGAGGGTGTGGACCAAGTGTTTACCCTAAAGATGCTTGTGGAGAAAGGAGTGAGGAAAGGGAAAGTGTATGGGTATTTTTTATATTTAGAGAAAGCATATGATAGAGTGAAAAGAGGTGAATGTGGAGGGTGTTGGAGGAAAATGGAGTGGGGGTAAATTAGGTAAAGGTATCAGGGCATTTTATAAGAATAGTAGAATGTGTGTGAGAGTGTTAGGAGGGGAGAGTGAGATGTTTGGGGTGGCGAGAGGACTGAGGCGTAATGTCGCTGTGGCTATTCAATTTGTTTATGGAGAGTGTTTGCAGAGAAACTGGTGAGGGAGGGGAGGGGGTGGAATTGACAAATGGGAATGATAGAAGGGAAGTGAACATGATACTGTTTGGTGGATGATACTGCCGTGTAGGTTTGATGGAGCAAGAAGGAAGAGGTATTTGGTGAGGGAGTTTGAGAAAAAAGACAAAGGGGCTTAAAATAAATCCTGGTAAGAGTAATTGTTAGTGTTTGAGGAGGAGGAAAGTGAGGTGGGGGAGGGGTTAGAGGTTCGAGTGGGGGGGGTAGTTCTGGAAGAAGTAAAGATTTTTTAGATATTTAGGGATGGATTTGGGTAAGGGGGAGGATTAAGGAGGAGATAGAACATAGAGTAGGAGAAGGAATGAGAGCATTGGGTGGTCTGAGAGAAGTATGGAAAGGGGGATTTATCACAGAAAGATAAGTATGTTTGAAAAAATTTGAGTACCAGTGGTGTTGTATGGGTGTGAAACGGGGGGGTTGAATGCCAGGTCCAGGAAGAAGTTGGAAGTATTTGAGATGAAGGGGTTGAGAGCGGTTTGTAGGATTAGTAGAAGGGAGAGGATTAGGAATAGGGTGGTGAGGGAGAGATGTGAGTGGAGGAATGGGTTGGTGAGCGAGAAGGGAATGTTAAGATGGTATGGGCATCTGGTGAGAATGGTGGAGGAACAGAGAGTGGTTAGAGAGTATGGGAGGCGGAGGGGATAGGAAGGAGAGGAAGGGGGGGACCAAGAAGGAGGTGGATGGATGGAATAAAGGGGATGCTGGAGGAGGGAGGGATGAGGGGGAGGAAGAGGGTAGGGGTGTTGGCGAG
>JABUQX010148111.1:0-15728 GCA_015478945.1 Trachelipus rathkii | reverse complement strand
ATAATTGTGATAGACCCTCTTGAAAAGGTAAAAATCATAAAATTTTACAAATCTGTGTTACACAATATCTCAAATGCGATGTGATATGCAAAACCGATTACATTTTTGAACTAAAGATTAATAATCAATTGCGAAACCCCATCTAAGAAATTTCATGTTTACTAGTGTTAATACAAAGTAATAAAAACAAAAGTAATAACTATTTCCTACCTATAGCAAACCATTCACATATTAAAAATAATTAACTGAAAATTGAAAAGTTTCTCGTAGTTAAAGATATATTAAACAAACTTCATTTGAATAAGCTCTAAGGCTAAAATTCGAACATTAAGAAAGTTCTCCAAAAATTCTAAGGATAACCTATTTCTTTGGCTTCATAAATATTTCCTCCTTGTTCTAAATATTCTTTCACTTTCGACTGATAACGGTGGAACTGAAAGGTATTTTATTGCTAGTTTTTTCAAATTCATAAAACTATTTCCAGTGTTTTTTCCACCAATTGAAGGGAATATCATTGTCTTCACTGGTCAAAGTAGGCAAACTTATATATTTGCTTATTTCTTGATGTAATCTGTATCTAGCCTTTACTTTTATGTGTCACAATCACATCGTCAGAAGAATGGGACTTTCTTTTTCACTCTTACTTTCTTTTCTGTATGACGATTTTGATGTGGCAATTTCTTTAAAAGAATCAACTAATAAAGAAGTGAAAATGTGAACTTCAGCTTCACTTTCCCCCTTTGTACGTGAATCAAGAAAGTAGCTTACACAAAGATTTATCACATAGAAACTTAGAAAGTCTTTTTCTTACTGATTTCTTAAGCTCTTCAACTAGTGTAATTATCCACTGAAGTTTTGCTTTTAATTGCTTCTAATTGTTTAAAAATAGATTTATTGCTAAAATGGGAGGGATCACTTGGGAGACTGTTACTTCATGTTTAATGCTTGTTTTAGTATTGTTGTTAAATGGCTCAGTAAATGGAATAACTTTGCCACTGAAAATCAGTCAACATTTTCTTGTTGCATTCAGCAGCGTATGGATAGGGGAACTTTTGTTCAAACAATCTTTAAGCATATCATAAGTTCTGTCCAGCGTGTAGAAAAGTCTTGAATTAATTTATGTTAAGTTTGACATTCAGCTGCATTTGTAAAGTTTTAAGCCTTGCAGCTGCCGTTGCTGAATGTGGTGAAAATGAGGATATGCTTCTGCAAGTAACAGACTTTAACATTAACAGACTTCCGACATAATATTGAATCGTGAATTCATAGTTGCAACATGTGAATAAACATGAAATTGATAGCAAGTCACTCTCCTTTATACCAGCTACCATGTTTGGTCCATTATCCTGTACTAAATGAATTCTTATTTTTTAGAATATTGAAAATGTGTCAAAGGCCCCTTTATAGGGATCTGACAATGACAAAAGATTTCTTGATATTGGCTGCAAAATTTGAAGTGCCATATTTTTATTTTTTGAAAATAAGTTTCTAAAATTTCAATTTTAAATTGAAATAACTTCTTTATGTTGACGTAATTTATTGTTTATAAAGCTCAATATTCGGCCCGAATAGTTCGGCAAAAAGCCGAATACCGAATATTCGGTATTTTGGCCGAATAGGGCCGAATACCGAATACTTACTGAATATTTGGCACATCCCTTAATATATATATATATATATATATATATATATATATATATATATATATTATATATATATATATATATATATATATATATATATATATATATATATATATATATATATATATATATATATATATATATATATATATATATATATATATACGCTAATATATTTTTGAGTTTTAGCCACAATCTACTAATATAATTGTTACCAGGGTGAGAGACGATGACTCAACTCATGACCCATTTACATTTGAAGATGGTCAAAATGCTTCCTTAGCGTTGAGATTAATACTACATCGATATTGGGTAGTTGCTGAGGCCCTGATTTTTTTGATGTCCCAAATTTTATGTGGCTCAGTTGAGCGTAGTTGACTGAAATTATTTTGAACTTCATGCTGTGAGATCTTAGAGTCATCATTACACAGTTGAGTCGAGTCCATGTCTCATTTAAAGTTTGCATCAGATTCATCTTAAGTATTTTTATTATAAAATTCTTATCAAATCTCAACAATAAATCTCAGCAACATCCGCAGAGGGCAAAGCGTGGATGCGGACTTTAATAATGTGCGGATGATGCTGATGCGGATGTTACATGCATCACATATATATATATATATATAGCATATATATATATAGATATAGATATATATATATATATATATATATATATATATATATATATATATATATATATATATATAAATTATATATATATATATATTATATATATATTTTATTATATATATATATATATATATACTGTATATATATATATATATATATATATATATATATATATATATATATATATATATATATATATACTCTTTATATATATATATATATATATATATATATATATAGCAGTATATATATATATATATATATATATATATATATATATATATATATATATATATATATATATATATATATATATATATATATATATTATATATATATATAATTTTTTTATATATATACATGTACATATTTTTATATTTTAATTTTTTATAAATGTTATTTGGGTATTTATAAGAACTATTTCTTATAAAAATTATATATTTAAATTTCTTATAAGAAAGTAAAAATTATTGGTAGTAGGCCCACTATTAATTTTTTATTTATGTAGCTATAGAAGCTTTCCACAGGCTGCTGAGCAAGTAGCAACAGGTTTGTTTCAAGTCTGAACAAGTAGTTTTACACTTTCAGCTATAAGCAAGTGGCAACAGGATTGTTTCAAGTCTGAACAGGTTGCTCTACAGCTAGCTTTCTTTGCTCATTTGGTCAATCTATTTCTGGTGCTTCTTGATGAAACAGTGAATGTGTTTTACCAGTTTATTAAGTACTTCCAATTTAAGCCTGTGTATGTCTGTTGTTTTTTATTTATTAATTTTTTCTTAAAACTTTAAACTTAAAATGGATATGGAAGATAAGTGCAGCATCAGAGAATGAACATTGACTGAATGTCACAAAACTATTTGTCAAAAATAGAGCTACACAAAATGTAAATAATTTATCTGAAGAAGATATCCACTTAATTAAATTAAGAATTGTAAAAGGTGATGATATTAGCACAATTTGTCTTCATCATAAATGTTTATTTTTGAAAAAATATGAATTTCTACAAAAAAAAATGTTGTGATCCATACAAAAAACATAAGAAACCTATTATGAAAACAATAAGAGTAGTCACTGTACAGCAAAGCAAAGCCTCAGTTTTAAAGGGATTTAAAGTGAAACCAGGAGAAAAATTATGTGCCTCCTGTCGTAAAACATATTCAAAACTCAAGATGTTGATGACAGTGATAATGAACATTTTGAGTAAAATGACAACCTCCCAGAACATAAATAATTACAAAAAGAAGAGGCTATTGATCCTTTAAATATTTCATTAACAGAAGTAGGGTGCTCACCTTTGAAATTACATGCACTTAATGAGCACTGTAAAAAAATCTTATGCAAGAGAGAAACTTGAAAAATTACAGGAAAATCCAAAGAAGAAAATTAAATTAGCTCTTGACGTCCAAGTGCCTGTAGATGAAACACACAGTTTGAAAACACAGTTGAAGAAAAAGCTGCTGATATGGACTTGGTAGTTTATAACGAAGAACAATCTACACCTAGCAACAAGGAAAAAGCAAATTCAGTTACTGACTATCCCAGCAGTACTTAACTGGTCAAGACAAAAAATGAAACATACTTTTCAGGTTTCTGATTATTCTGTGCAGCAAGCACAGAAACTTTTCAAAGTAAAAGGTTTTCTAGCAGAACCGGACCCCAAAAGGGGAAAGAAACTCATACCTGAAGTAATTGATTTAGTACTCAATTTTTTCCAAAGTGACGAACAGTCAAGAGTTTTACCAGGTATGAAAGATGTCAGCACAGGAAAAGAGCAATATGAAAGGAAACTGTTGACTTTAGGCAACCTTCACGAAGTTTATTCCAGTTTTAAAAAGAGTATCCCGAGATTAAAGTCGGTTTTTCTACATTCTGTTCCCTCCACCCCAAATGGTGTGTTTTAGCAGGTGCCAATGGTACCCACTCGGTATGTGTATGCACCATTCAACAGAATATAATTTTGTTAATTTATGCTGCACAATTTGAAGAGAACTATAAAGATCTCAGAAAAATGCTAGCATGTGAAAACCTAAACCATGAGTGCATGCTAAGCCATTGTAACAATTGCCCACCCAAACAAAAACTGAAAGACTTTTTACAAACAAAATTTGAAGATTGTGATGTAGACAACACCATTGAATTTAATCAATGGATTTCAACTGACAGGACACAAATGATTATATATATGTTCTGCAAAAATTGATGACTTTATTGATAATCTTTCATCTAAATTGAAAAACTTGTCCCATACTCTTACATTGCAAAGTCTCAATCACAATATTTTAAGGCACTCAAAGAATCTTCCGATGCAAACGTTGCCACAGTGTCAATGGACTTTAGTGAAAATTACTCTTTTACTATCCAAGACGAAGTCCAAGGATATCACTGGGCATCTGACTGTTGCACTGTACATCCATTTATAATTAACCTCAAAAGTATTGAAGGTGAAAGATTGGTTTTGTCACATTGTGTCATATCTGATGACATGAAGCATGATCTTTGTATGGTCTACAAAATTCAAGAAATTGTGACAGAATTCATTAAAGAAAAATATTCACATGTTACAGAAATCCACTATTTTAGTGATAGCTATGCAGGCCAATATAAAAATAAATTTAATTTTATAAATCTCTGTCTGCATGAAAAAGATTTTAGCATCAGGGCAACATGGTCATTCTTTGCAATTAGGCATGGGAAAACTGGGTGCAATGGTATAGGAGGCACTGTTAAAAGACTAGCACGAAATGAAAGTATATAAAGACCTCTAGGAAATGAAATATGTCCATCACATTTGCTTGAGTTTTGTAAACTCAAAATTGCCAAAGTTAATTTTCACTTTATTTCTAAAGACTCTGTAAATAAGATACGTTTTAACCTTTCAGAACGCTTTGAAGATATTCAAGCACTTCCAGGAACCAAGAGTTTCCATAACTTTAAGCCATTAGATTGTTTAGGGAACTTGGAAGCAAGGAGGATCAGTAGTGATGAGAAACCTACCCTTACCTATAATATAAGGAATAAATTGGTGACATCTCTTGTGCAAGAAGATTTTTTTTTTTTTTTTTTACAGTTATCACCACCGCTCACAGGCAAAGCCCTATTCAAGGAGGGGGTGTTACACTCAACAAAATTTCAACTAACGCAAATTACGCAGATGAGCACAGACGCGGGCTTTAAAGTGAGGGAGATTAAATTGAGTAGGAAACACAGAAGATGGAAGAGAATTCCACAGAACAGAGGTGGCAGGAAAGAAGGAGGCGCCGCAGCGAACTACTCTGGAGTTGCTAACATCAACACAAAACTCATGTGCCTGACACAGCACCCCAGGGCGAGGGCGTTCTTAAAGCGAGACGGCATCGCGAGTGTAAAGTTCCCTCGAGCACCTGCCGCTACGGTACCTATAGAAAAGAGATAAAGCACCAACATCACGCCGCAAAGATAGAGGGTCAAGTGAACTAGAAAGTACAGGACAGTTTATAAGTCTTTTAGCCTTTGACTCGACCCTATCCAAAAGCCGGGTGAAACCCATCATGCTATATCGTTGACAATTTGTGGTACTTTGGAATCATCACTGAAGTAAATAAAGAAGGTGATGTGACTGTTCATTTTTGCATCTCGCAGGGTCATCACCATCATTTCATTGGCCAAAATGAGAGGACATTTGCCCAGTGCCTATTCCTCATATACTGGCAATTGTTGAGCCTCCTCACACATCAACTGGAAGAACCTACCTATTCTCAGAGGAGTGTATGAGTTCATTTCAGAAAAAAATGTTAACCTATTAAATTTTTTTTGAATTTACAAATACTGGAATGCAATTTTGGTTCAAGTTTTCAGACCATGTTATTATTTTTTTTACTAAATGTAATGTTAAAAAATATTTAATCTTTTGTGTCAGAATTTTAAAAAATTCTTAGAATTTAGATTAAAATAGAATATTTCCTAGGGATAAAAGTATGTTTAGCTATTCTTTAGTAACCATTAACCTAGGCTTATATAGCTAAAAATTCCAAAAAGTCTCAAGAAAATGCAATTACATATTTTTTTGAATTTTGATTGAAGTTACTTAAGAAGTTGTTCATGTTGTTCTTATATTTGTTTTAATATAGGGCCCATTTTCTTTATTATCACTTAAAAATTTTAGTTTCACCAAAAAGTAAATACTTAAAACCCTTTTAAATTTCTATGGCTTTAAAATTTTACTCGTAAAAAATTGAATGAAATTTGTATATTTAACATAAAAAAAACAACAAAGGAATGAAAACCCTATCAATTTTATTTTTTGATGTGATATCCCATGTATTGGAGAATATTTTGAAAAAAAAAAGTTTTTGTTATAGTCTCTTTCCTTTTGTGTGATATTCAATGTAACTCTACACCATGTACTTTTTTTAAAAAAACCTACAAAGATAGAAATAAAATATTTTTTACAGCTTTGGTAGTTTCACTTTAGTCCATTTTGTATTTTTTTCTAGAATTTTTATATATTACAGTATATAACTCCAAAATTTTATAAAAATTGGTTGATAAATAAAAAAGTCATAAATTATTTTTGAAAGGTTAGCAAGTCTCTTTTTGCAGCTTCCAATCATTAAAAATGTCAAAATTTCAAAACTTTGAATGCCTATAAAATAAAAACTTTCTGTAGCTACTTACTTATCTCTATAGGGAGAGCAAATAAGTCTACTTTCATCAAAATCTGAGAGGGTGGGTGAGAAAATCATTTTTTTTTTGTTGGTTGAATTGACATGGAATGACCCAATAACCAAATCAAGAGTAGAGGTCCTACCACTATAGGAATCCACCCTTGTTACCAATCCAGGAGAGGTTAATAAGAAAAAATCACTGGAAGAGGACAAAGTGAAAAGGGAATCTCCAGATTTATTGCATCCCCCACGAGGGAGAACAGGTTCACAAAAATTATGGTGAGCATTAAAATCACCCATGATTAAAGCAGGGAGGGGCAATTGACGAACATAGTGCTGAAGCTCTGGTAATGTCAAATTTATTCCAGGATTGTAACATAACAGCAGAGATGCCCAGCCCAATGCAAAGGCAACTCTCACTGAAAGAACCTTGAGGACAGCTTTTGGAGCATCAGTAAATGGTATCTCCTGGTAAGGTAAAGAGGAATGAAGGAGGAAAGCTAAACCATCCCCCTCAACTGATTGATCCTATTCTTCCTGAGAAAGGTATATCCACCTACTGTTCGGGTGTATTTAGGCTGCATCCAGGTCTCACATAGACCCAAAATTGTTGGGAAGTTGTAGCAACAATTTTTAAAGATGCCCAATTTCTGGAACAAGGATCTACAATTCCACAACACAAGGTTAGGGGAGTCCATTGTGGAAAATGAGAGAAGAAACCAAGGACAAGATCTGAGAAGATATAAGAAAGACCTGAAAGAAAAGAACCACTTGCCTGAAAAGATGAGAAATTTGGAAACTAGGGGTCCCAAAGAAGCCAAGAAGGAAGACCAACCATCTGTAGGATGCAAAGTTGAGAGGTGATGCTGCGGAACATTCTGTACCAAAGAAGCTCTCACAGGACCATCATGGGATATCCCGATATTCTGGGCCAGAGGGACCCTGGGTGTTTACTGGGACAGTATTCCACAAGGGCCCAGGAGAGCGAACCGGAGGAGTATAGAGATGCTGGTGGGCCAGCTACCTGGATAGTCAAAGAGGAGGTCACATGACTATGCGACTCATCAAAGGAGGTAGCATCGGGAGGGATGATGTGGACACTTTAGGTATAACTTCATCTCCACACTTTTTTCTAATACACTTCTCAAAATTATTTTTCTCCTGAAAATCAAGGCCCTATAGTAGGTCATAAGCACACAAATAAATAATAATGTAATTCTAATAACAATAGTTTTATTAAAGTTTAAATAAAGCTCATTTAGACTTACCTTGAAGGGGTGAATTGGGTCAAATTATTGTAGAAAAGGGCATTCGTTTGAATTCCTCTTTATGGATAAATTTAATTTATATTTTAATTTTTACTTAATATAATTGCTTGGTCATCCATAAAAGAGAGTAGTTTATTAATAATTATTTAGCAGGGTGGGCTAATTTAATAGGAGCCAATGTTACTTAGGGCCCACATTGTGTGTTAAATATATAGTATGGTTTAGTGGGAATATTTAGGTTTCAAAAAGTGTCACAATTCATCCCACAAATGAGGTGAATTGGGCCACCACATTTTTATTCTTATTATATGTATTATTATTGACATTTTTATTACTAATTTTAATATAAATTTAATTTTATATTTTAATTTTTACTTAATATAGTAATTGTTTATTATATTAAAATTAGTAATAAAAATGTCAATAATAATACATATAATAAGAATAAAAATGTGGTGGCCCAATTCAATTTTGAATTGTGACACTTTTTGGAATTCATATTTTTCGTATACTGTATATTTAATTTTTACTTAATATAGGCCTAAGTAACTATTTATTATATTAAAATTAGCTATACATAATAAAAATGTTAATAATAATACATAAAATAAGAATAACAATGGAGGCCCAATTCACCCCATCATCAATTTTTATTGGGGGGGTGAATTGGGCTAAGTTAGGCTCAGTGATTTAACCACTATGTACTGCTTGAAACAAAAATTTACTTTGCCAGTTTAAAGTTAACATACTCAACTGTATACACTGAAAAAATAATTGAAATCCATCCATAACTTTTCCTTTTATAACAAAGTTAAGAAAAACTCATATTTTTCAAAAGTGAAATTCTATTTATGGAAATTTCCTCCCCTAATACATTATAATTTTTTAAAAATATAAAAACTCTCTAGAATTAAAGATAATCTAAATAAAACTTGTAGTACTACCGTGTGGCTATTGAATGGGCAAAAAAAAAATTTTTTTTTTTTCTTTTTATATTTAGTGGACAAATTCACCCCACAAAAAAGGCGGACCTGGTCACCCCATCCTACGCTACTGGGGTGAGAAGTTACACTAGCATACAACCACAGAAGAGCTGGAGGAGTAGGTACAGGATGAACATTGGAAATATGGATATTGTTGAGGGAAGGGCGAACAAGAATAAGAGGATTCAGTTCACATAAAGCTGCTATAAGTGGTGAATGAATACTATCCGCTGCCACAGGAGTTACACAAGTAATCCGTAAAGCAGTTATATAAACCTCACAGGATTTAGAATGAGGGCAGTGGCTTCCCTTACAAAATTAACAATAAGGATCATTGGCACAATTATCATTGACATGTCCCATTGAGCACCTCAAGCAACATGGGGAAGGTTTACAGGAAACCGAACCATGGCCATATTGCCAGCAGTTAAAGCAACGCCAGACTGGAAACACATACTGAGATACCGGGTATAGGACATGACCAATGACAACTTTAGATGGAAGGCCCTTGAACTTCAGGTGCAGCGTCTTTGAAGGAGAACTAAGACCCTCTGAAGAGCCCAGTCTCATAACCTCTAACAGAGTGCTGCCCTCAAGATCATACAAATGGATACTGTTGAGATCACATAGAAAAATATTCTCCTCCTCTATAGGGCCTATTTTCCCATAGGAAATATGGAAATTATGGTCTGTACAGGCGCAAGGGACCCAGCATTTAACTGGGAAAGGCCCCAAATTAATAATGTCTGCTAGGGGAACCCGAAGTCCATCAAGGGAAGGAAAAGGAATTGATAAGCGAATCCCAGCACCCCTCCCATCCCAGCACCCTTCCCAAGAAAACGACAAGTGCCCTTTATTAGTAGCTTCATTTAAAAGTGCAGTTGCTCTAGAGGGTTTTATAAAAATACTTGAATTACCTCAACTCTGCACGATGATTATAGCCTCAGTAGATCCCGAACCATTGGGTGCAGATTGAGCTAACACTCCTTCCTCTTCACCCCTTTGGATGCAAGTTGTGTTAAAACTTCTTCATGGACACCCGCAACAATGCCACTCCTTTTTGTACCTGAAAGGATGGTGGCCTGACTGCCATTCTCACACTGTGATGGCTCCTCCATCAGCTCATCCGAGACGTTTTCCACCATCAGGAACACCGGAAGGCCTAGGCCATGTTGCCCAGCCTTACGATATATATATATATATATATATAGCATATATATATATATATATATATATACATAGTTATATATATATATATTTATATAGTTGTTATATAGCATATATATATATATATATATATATATATATATAGCATAAAGTTATATATATATATATATATATATATATATATATATAAAGTAAAATTAATAAATATCCACCCCGACAATTGGAAATGAAAATAATAAAAATAAATAAATAAATAAATACTACAAAGGTTAAACTTACTAAGTTTCAGCGATTGGCACTAAACAACACTAGCAAGATGACAAGATCCCACGTATAATCGGCTATATATACCACGCCCTTGTAAATAAATAAATAAGTTCCAGTGTTGCCAGACAGGTCATGAGATATTACCCATTCCCTTAGCCGAAAATAACCCTTAAAGGAAAATACCCTCCAATCAACCATATAGTATATTAAGTTATTACATTATATTAGAGCATAGTTATTATGTTATTAGTTATATTATGTTATTGTTGTTATATATACATATTATTGTTGGTTATTATACATATTAGTTAGCTGTTGTTACATATATATTATTATGCTGGTTATTGGTTATTACATATATATATATGAGTTATTATTAAGTTGTTGCTACATATTATTAGCTATATATATATATATATATATATATATGAAGATATATATATATATATATTATAATTATATATATTATTATTGAGCATATATATATATATATATATATATATATATATATATACATATTGTTGTTATTACATATATATATATATACTATTATTGCAACAAGCTATAGTTATATATATTATTTATGATATATGTTATTGCTGCTACATATTATTAGCTACTAAAGGATAGACTCTAATTAAAAAAATTGACTTATCAGACAAATATTCTTTAGAAAATAATCTAGTATTACACAAATTGTATAGGTATATACCATTATATTTTGTATTTATTCGTTTTTCAATAATTGAAAAATAATCTTTCAATTGTTGGAAATTTATATATGAAAAATTTTCATATATAAATTTCCAACAATTGAAAGATCTAAAATATTATTTTTCACGATATACAAGATATTAAATTATAGATGATAGCAAAATTGGGTGGGATGAACAAATAATGCCTACAGATTTTATTTTTTTATGAAATTATTTATTTATTATTTAATAATTTATTTATTTAATTATTTATTTATTATTTATTTATTATTTTATTATCTCAATTTTCCTTTCATTTTCAGTAAAATTAAATTTAATATATTATTAAAGTTTATTCTTTTTTCTATAATTGTTATTTTACCCTCCAAATATCCTCCAAACAATAATACCCTTCAAAATAATCTCACTACATTAAAATACCCGCAAATTGGCAACACTGAAAATAACATAAACAAGTTTGAAACTTGAGGTTTCCAACATGATGGTTGCCAGATTACGGCGACTTCTAGCGTTGAATACTGTCAGAAGAATCCACTGTAGGAATGCCCGATATCTTTAAAATATCGAATTACCTTCGATATTATCGCTAGAAAAATATTGATATATCGATATTTACGTAATTCGATATATTATAATCTAATATAGCAGAAGAAGAAGCAGTTAGTTAGCATATATATAGTTGTTGGTTACATATATGCTATTATTACTACATATATATATATATATATATGCTGTTACATATTATTACTGTTAGTGCTACTTTTATGTTGTAACCGTCAAATAATAAAATAGTGAAAAGAATTTAATTCTGTGGTTATTACATAAATTGAAATATTGTTATATATAGCATATATATATATTATTATTATATATATATATATATATATATATAAGGTACATGTTGCTGTTGCTACATAGCATGTTGTTACAGCAGCACATGTTACATATACAGCTGTTGTTGTTACATACAGCTATATGTTAGTTGTTATATATACTATATATATATATATATATAAGTGTTGGGCCCGGCAACCCAAAAAATAATTGGTGGCGCAATCGCAATCGCAATTCGTAAGAAATAATTGCGATCGCAACCGCAAACGCAATTGCGGTAGACCGCGAATTGCGGTCACAACCGCAATTCGCAACCGCAACTATTGTACGTTAAATATACTAAAACAAGAGAAATTAACACTTCAGCATATATATATATATATATATATATATAGATATATATATATATATATATATATATATATATATATATATATATATATGTTATTGTTTTTACTATATATTGGTATATGTGGATATGTAGATATATCTCTGCCAGAATTGGAACCATAAATGTATATATATATATATATATATATATATATATATATATTATTGTTATTCATATATATAAAAATATATATATATATATATATATATATATATATATATATATTAGTGATGGACCGGATGTCAAAATTTGACTGTTTGCGGATGCGGATCTTAAAGAGGATGAGGATGCGGATGCGGATCTTAAAGTAGATGAGGATGCGGATGCGGATTTTACTCTTTGAATTTTGAATTTTATATATAAGTTATATATATATATTTTTATATTTTTATATATAAAAATATATATATATATATATATATATATATATATATATATATTTACAGTTGTCACCACCACTCACCGTCAGAGCCCTATTCAAGGAGGGGGTGTTGCACACCTCAGATATTCATCAACTAACGCAAACTACGCAGATGAGCACAGACGCAGGCTTTAAAGTGAGAGAGATTAAATTCAGCAGGAAACACAGAAGATGGAAGAGAATTCTCAGAACAGAGGTAGCAGGAATGAAGGAAGCACCGCAGCGAAAAAGCCTGGAGCTACCAATATCAACACAAAACTCATGCGCCGAAACAGCACCTCTTTTGCTACGAGGGCGTCGTAAAGGTGGTGGTACGCAAGTGATAAGCTCCCTCGAGCATCCTGCCGCTGCAAACTACCTATAGAAGAGAGAAAGAGCTGTCGTAGATCGTCCAGCTATTTTTAGAAGAGAGTGAAGCTATCTAGAAAGTGCAGAACAGTTTATGACTTTGGCCTTTGCCTCAACCCTATCCAAAGTCGGGTGAAACCAGAGACCCCCTGATATGAGAGCAGTACTCCATACAAGGGTGGATGAGGCCCTTGCATAGTTGGAGCAACCGAGAAGAGGAAAAAAAAGTCTCGCAGCCTAAACAGAACTCCCAGTTTCTTTGAGGCCGCCCTAGCAACCGTTATGATGTGAGGTTTCCAAGACATTTTTTTGTTTATGTTAAGGCCAAGGATGTTTATATTATCAACAGGAGATGTGAGAAACTGTCGAAAGAGATAGGAAAGTTAGAAGGTGTTTTAGAGAGGGAAATTTGTAGGAGTTTGGTTTTTAAAGAACTGAATTTCACAAGGTTGAGACGACCCCACCAGGAAATTCTATCCAAATCATCGAGAATAGAAATCGGAAAGATTAAGATGAGAAGCAATTCTAGAAGTAAAAGAAGGAGCAGAATTGAAATGAGTTGAATAATGAAGGGTCGAGTCATCGGCATACGAGTGGATAGAGTTAGATGTGCAGGTGAGAAGATCATTAATGAAAAGAGAAGAAAGTAGGAGATAAGACAGGAACCCTGAGGAACACCACATTTGACAGAAAAAAGAACAGCTGATATTGAGTGATTTGAAAGAAAACTAGACATAGTAGTAAAGAGAAGGAGGAAACCCAAAGGGAGGGAGCTTAGACAGTGACGTGTGTCATACCTGGTCAAATGCCTGATATGTCAAGAGCCACCACGCAAGTCTCTCCGTAATACCTGGCAGAAACCATAAATCAGTTAGATAGAAAAAGTAAATCGCCAGTAGACCTCGAGCTCCGAAAGCCGTAAATGGCGATCGGAAAGAAGTGAATGAGACTCAGATGATCTAAGAAAGGAGAGTTGGAGAAGGGTTTCAAAGATCTTAGATAGAATACAAGTGAGATTTATAGAGATTGTTAGAAGGATCAGAGCGGCTTCCTTTTTTTCGGAACAGGTTGGACATGTAAAGCTTCCAACACTGAGGGAGTATTATTGAGACATAAAGAATATAGTTGAAAGAGGGGCGGGGTCAGCACGAAAGCACACTCCATCAAAACTCAGGGAGGAATGCCATCCGGGCCACCCGCCTTCCTAACGTTCAGATTAGGAGCCCATGCACCCGATCAAATGTAATCACAGGCAATAGCATAGGACACCTGAGAGAAGAAGGAGGAGGAGGAGGAGTACCAGAATCTTTTAGGGTTGAGTTAGAGGAAAATAGGGAGGCCGAAGAGATTTTCCTTTTCATTTGGAGAATTAGCAACAGAAACCAACAGATAGAATAAGAGGAGGAAAGACAGATTTACAGAAGTTGTTAGGAGATGTTTTTGGCAAGAGGTCAGAAAGATTTATCAGTAGGAGAATCATATGTTAGCGCACTTTCTTTTGATGAAAGCCCGCTTTGCTCGACGGTTTCTAGCTGAATGAAAATTAGCAAGAGTGATAGAAGAGCGAGAATTTTTCAACTGTCTCTAGCCTGAATGACCAGAGAGCAAGCACGATTGAACCATGGATTATGAGGAGAGAAAGATTTAGTCGAAGAAGGAATGAACCTGCCTATCCCATCAACGATTACAGCTCCCACCTTATCGGCAGAAGCCGAAGCGTCACCAGAGTCAAAGCAGTCATTCCAATTATAGCTAGCGTAGAAGCGACGCAAGGCCTCCCCAATCGGCCAGAAAAAAGTGCCATATATATATATATATATATATATATATATATATATATATATATATATATATATATATATATATATATATATAGATATATATATATATATATATATATATAGTTATATAGTTATATAGTTATATATTTATATATATATATATATATATATATATATATATATATATATATATATATATGTATATATATATATATATATATATATGTTATTATATTCAGAAATCGAAATTAAAATTACATTTGCGCAAACCCCCATGATAAAGATGCCAAAAATATTTATTTTATATGCATTTAATCAAATGTAGAAAAAATCCAACACCCTCATTTTTCAAAAGAGGATGCGTATGCGGATGTGCCATTAAGTGATGCGGATGTCAATTAGTGGATGTTCCGCAAATGTGATGCGGATGTCATGTCATCACTAATATATATATAGCAGCAGTAGTTATATATAGAGTATAAGGTTATATATATATATATATATATATATATATATATATATATATATATATATATATATATATATATATGAAGCGGCGCACGAAAACGCGAAAGCGTTTCAATGATAAATGCGAAACGGTTAAACACCCGAACTGATAACGAAGAAGTGTCAATG
>JABUQX010148110.1:10000-15000 GCA_015478945.1 Trachelipus rathkii | reverse complement strand
ATAGAAACTGTATTCATACCAGAATAATGAGTACTTTAGTTGTAAAGTATTTCCTTTCATAAAAAAAAATCCTGAAACCTGCTGCTAAACATAAACTAATCTGCGATGACGAGAAATTTATCCAATGGGTATGCGAAGTCTGTCTAAATTTTATTAAAGGAAATCTTCCTTTAAACAGACTTCAGATGTGAAGCTATGCCGTCGTAGAAACATCATTAAAAAGTCTCCCGTAGCATAAAAATCTGACAAATAAAAAGAAGTTACTGCTGATAGGAAAAGATGTATTCTTTCCTTTACAATTTTCAGTCATTGCACCTTTGATAACTAAGTGGATAGCCGAATAATGATGATAGCTGTTTTACCATGTAACGAATATAAAAAATATAATAATATAATAATAATATCCTATAAAAGTTGTTTAGGTTTAGTGTATAGTAGTATATGTTTTATTTAAATAATATTAGTACTTAAATTTTTTAAGTTAGGATTTAGTTTTTTTCATTTTTTTTTCTTTCTTTTAGTTGTAGGTTTTAATAAATTTTAGTAAGTGTAGCAAAGTTGTTTAGGTTTAAGTTTTGTTTTTTAGTGTATAGTAGTATATTTTCTTTATTTAGTTAATTTTAGTGCTCGAATTTTTTAAGTTGGGATTTAGTTTATTCAATTTTATCCCGATTTCTTCTTTTGTTTTAGTCTATTGTTCTTATTTGTGTGTGTGGAGTGTGTGTGTGTGTGTGGTTGTGAAAGATGGCACATTTGCATAGACGTGGGCTTTCTATTAACTTTACCAACATCCGCGGCTTAAAATCTAACTTCGTCTCTGTTGAATATCATCTATCTAACTCTAACCCTAACCTTTTGCTCCTGTCTGAGACTCAGATGGCTAAGAATTCACCCTCTAACTCGTTTAATGTATCTAACTATAACTTATTTCATAATTTCCGTCTGAAGGGTGGAGTGTGTGCCTATGTAAACATTAATACTCCTGTAACACGTCTCGTGAATCTCGAATCTCCTAACTTCGATGCTTTGTGGCTCAAAATCTTTCTTCCTTCTACTACAATAATCTTGTGCTTCTGCTACTGTTCTCCTAACAGAACAGATTTTCACTCTTTCTTTGAATATCTTACCACCTCCCCGAGACTGTTATATCTTCTCATCCAAGTACTGCTATTTAGGGGGTTTCAATGTACACAACACTGATTGGTTGGGGTCCTCTCATTACTGATTTAGGTGGGAGGAGGCCGAATCATTCAACATTCATAACGATCTGGAGCAGCTAATCAAGAACCTACGCATTCGGATCGTCCTAATAATTCTGTTATATGACCTATGTTTCACTACTGGTCCTCTCTCTATAAATACACTACCTTCGCTCCTATTAGTCTGACCACAACCTTATATCTCTTAACTTTAATACTTTCTACCAACAGCTCCTACCATCCCACACTATCCGTTTTTCGGCGCTTAGTCTTGAAGGGTGATTGGGACACGTCGCTTCTACGCTAACTATAATTCAGATAACTGCTTTGACTGAAGTGACGCTTCGGCTTCTGCCACTAAGGGGAGCTGTAATCGTTGACAGGATGGCAGTTGAACCATCTTCGATAAATCTTTCTCTCCTCGTAATCCATGGTTCGATCGTGCCTGTTCTTTGGCCATTCAGGCCAGAGACAGCCGTATCGGAAGTGGAAAAATTCTCGTTCTCCTATCACTCTCACTAATTTTCATTTTCAGCTAGAAATCTTGCAGGGATACTCTTCGACGAGCAAAGCAGGCTTTCATCAAACGAAAGTGCGCTAACCTCCTTAGTTCTCCTACTGATAAATCTTTCTGGCCTCTTGCCAAAAACATCTCTAACAACTTCTGTAAATTATCCTTTCCTCCTCTTTATTCGATCTAATGGCTCTGTTGCTAACTCTCAACAGAAAAGGCCAATCTCTTCGGCCTCCTACCTCTAACTCAGCCACAGACATTCTGGCATTCCTCCTCTCCACCTTCTCCTCAGAGGTGTCACTATGTCTTTTTACAACAGTTACATTTGGAAGTCCAGGTGTGGGCTCTGAGATCTATGGCTGTTAGGAAGGCAGGGGGGCCAGGATGGCCATTCTCCCGAGTTTTGAGGGTGTGCTTCAGAGCTGGCCTTCCTCGTTCAACTATTCTCTATGTCTCAATACTAACACTTTCCTTCAGTGAAGCAGGCACATGTCCAACCTATTCCGAAAAAGGAAGCCGCTCTGACCCTTCTAACTATCGCCCTATATAGCTCTTACCTGTATTCTATCTAAGATCTTTGAAACCCTTCTCAGCTCTCTACTTCTTAGACCATCTGGAATCTCTCATTCTCTTCTTTCCGATCGCCAGTGCGGCTTTCGGCGTCGAAGTCTACTGGTGATAAACCCTCTTTAACCAATTATGGTTTTCCACCTTGCTACGAACTGCGGAGACTTGCGCGTGGCGGCATGACACCTGCGGGTCCGACCAGGTATGGCGCGTCACTGTCTCTCAAGCTCCCTCCTTTGGGTTTTCTCCTTCTCTCTTTGCTCACTTATGTCTAGTTTTCTTTCAAATCGCTCAATATTGGCTGTTGTTGATGGAGCGCCCTCTTCTTCTTTTTCTGTCCAATAGTGGTGTTCCTCAGGGTTCTGTCTTATCTCCTACTTTATTCCTACTTTTCATTAATGATCTTCTCACCTGCATCTCTAACTCTATCCACTCGTATTCCGATGACTCGACCCTTCATTCTTTAACTCATATCAATTCTACTCCTTCTTTTACTTCTAGAATTGCCTCTCGTCTTAATCTTTCCGATTCTATTCTCTTGATCTGGATAGAATTTCCGGGTAGGGTCGTCTCAACGTTGTGAAATTCAATTCTTTAAAAAACTCAACTTCTTCAAATCTCCCTCTCTAAGACATCTAACTTTCCTATCCCTTTCGACGGTTCTCTCGTCTCTCCTGTTGACAATATAAACATCCTTAGCCTTAACATAAACAAAAAATGTTGGAAACCTCACATCACAACGGTTGCTAGGGCGGCCTCAAAGAACTGGGAGTTCTGTTTAGAGCGCCGAGACTTTTTTTCCTCTCCACAGTTACTCCAGTTATACAGGGCCTCCATCGCCACTTAGCCATGGGTACCTAACTCTCATATCTGGGGGCTCAGGTTTCACCCCGACTTCTGGATTAGGGTCGAGTCAAAGGCAAAAAGACATAACTGTCCGTTTCTTTCTAGTTCACTTGACCCTCTATCTTTGCGGCGCGATGTTGGTGCTCTATCTCTTTTCTATAGGTACCGCAAGTGCTCGAGGGAGCTTTCCACTCGCGTGCCACCTCCTTTAAGACGCCCTCGTAGCACAAGGGGTGCTGTGCCGGCACATGAGTTTTGTGTTGATGTAGGTAACTCCAGACTAGTTCCTTTGTGGTGCCTCCTTCTTTCCTGCCTCTGTTCTGTGGAATTCTCTTCCATCTTCTGTGTTTCTTACTCAATTTAATCCCCCTCTTTAAAGCCCACGTCTGTGCTCATCTGCGTGATTTGCGTTAGTTGATAGTTGCGTGCAACACACCCTCCTTGAATAGGGCTTGCCCGTGAGCGGTGGTGATGTCTGTAAAAAAAAAAAAAAAAAAAAAAAAAAAGAGGCAAATAAGATTTAACTTTTAACAGCTCGGGGTCCTATGTCGGCCGTGCGAATGTATATCTGGTTCCAGCATGATAGGGTCCCTTCCCACACTTCTGCTTCGGCGAACAATGGACCGGGGGGACCCGTTGCTGTAGCCCTACGTGGTCCGCGATCGACGCCCCTTGAGCTTCTACCTATGGGGGCATGTTAAGGCTTTCGTTTATGCGACGCTCGTAGTCAATACAGCGGATCTACTGCAAAGAATACAGGACGCCTTCAACCTCATAAATCAGGACCCACAAATGCTCGACAGAGTTGATATGTCGTTGCTACGTCGATATCAGGCATGTGCCCGCGAAGAAGGCCAACACTTTGAACATACATTGTAACCGCATCGATAATAAATACGTATGCTTATACACGTGTTTCATTGTTGTTTTACCTACATGTGCTACATGTTCGGCGCAACTCGCCAGATGCGAATACACCCATCTGGGGGCACCGGGTGAGATGGCTCAGTTAACGAAAATGTTTGACCTACACATAACCTATCTACCTATCAATTTGTCGGTAAAATTTTGAAACACCCTGTATAATATTTTTAAACATCAGCTATCATGGAGCGATTTAGGTCAAATCATTATCGATGGAGAAATAGTTGAAGGATCAAATATTGTAGATCTGATAGCAGATCTTTCTTGTGATTGGAAGAAGGACCCTGTAACAGGTTGGACCAGTATCAAACATGAACTTCAGGCTATTAATTTCCCTATAATTTTCTTAATACAGAATAGACAAAGATTGGCTGATTTGGATAATATTCCAATGTCTCCTAGACAAGATTGTCCCTCGGATGTTTCTCTCGCATCAGATAGAGTAAAGAGTAAAATTAGAGGCTCGTTACGCTCAACTCCAGGACAAATAAGAAAACGCCGTATAATAGACCTTAATGGGTTGTTTCCTGATTATGTATTTTACTTTTATATGTATATAACGTTATTTCCTTAATTTATTTGTTTTATCTATAGTTAAATAAAATATTTCATTTAAACTTTGTACTTTATAGCACCTTCCAGTATATATATATATATATATATATATATATATATATATATATATATATATATATATATATATATATATATATATATATATATATATATATATATATTTCTTTATATATATATATATTTAGAGTATATATATATATATTTATATATATATATATATATATATATATATATATATATATATATATATATATATATATATATATATATATATATATATATATATATATATATATATATATATATATATATATATATATATATATATATATATATATATATATATATATATATATATATATATATATATATAT
>JABUQX010148109.1:0-7500 GCA_015478945.1 Trachelipus rathkii | reverse complement strand
TCAAGATAAATGAACTTTTAGGGCAATAAATAAATAAACTGAAAATAAAACATTGATATAGAGAGAGAGTAGAGTATAGAGATATATATATATATATATATATATATAAATATATATATATATATATATATATATATATATATATATATATATATATATATATATATATATATATATATATATATATATATATATATATATATTCCGGTGGGTATAGGCAAGAGGCCTCTCAAATTCCCCCGAGAGTTTTGGGTACCAGAGTCCAATGCCAAATCAAAGGCCGACATGCCCTCATGCGCGACATTTTTGGGGTGGTGAGAAGAAGTTCGAAAGGCGCCTCAGAAGTCAGAACACTCAACCTCTTTGAAGCTTGTTTAGAAAGAGAATTATTGTGATTTTATAATTGAGATCAGGAGAAAAGGAAACGCTCTATCAAGTTAAGAACAGAGAAAGGTTTGAGTTGTGTGATTTTGAAGAAGATATAGTTGTATGGAATATTGATAGAATGAACAATCTGTGTTTTTGAGGCATTGAAAATGACCATAATTTATTTGTCCCAATTAGATTAACGAGATCAGAGGCTAGCTGCTACAACGTCACCCTTCTAGCCTACATTAATTGCTGTTTAAATGATTGGCTCGCAAATTGGAAGGAGCAATGAATGGTGGGGTCATCGGCAAAGAGGTGGATAGGAGGCGAAGCGATAGAGAGAAAAAGTCAATTATGAAAAGGAGAGAAAAAAAAGTTGGGGATAAAACAGAACCTTGAGTAACACCCCATTAATAATTTTAAATGATAAACGGTGGCCGTCTACAAAAGCTGCTATAGAACGACCTGAAAGAAATTTAAAGAGAAAGCCATACAAAGACGTATAGACACCGTAAGATTTAAAAACCAGAGGAGGAGGAATACCTTCAGTACCATACGTCTTCTTAGAGTTAAGCTCAGAGAGAGCAGAAATAACATCTTTAGAAGAAATAACGATGTTAGGCCTAAATAAGTTGGAGGTCTAGAGGAGGAAGAATAGCTCCGGAATCGTCAAGTATGGAGCTAAAGGCAAAGGTTTGAGTGAGGAGTTCAGTTTAGCAGAAGGTAAAATGGCAGTTGTGGCATCGGAAGATATTATATTATAAGGAAAGAGGAAGAAGCAAAGTAAGAGTTGATATATTTTTTTCGAAATTACAGAAAGGACATAAGGAAGAGAAGGAAGAAAAGTGGTTTTAGTGTTGCAGAGAATTGGTTTGGCACGATTCCGTAATTAAATATAAGTTGCATGAGCTTCTGGAGTTTAAAGATGACGGTAGTTGACGGATAAAATATGGAACGAACGCTTCCATGTCAGAGATAATTTCCTCGGTCATGCGTTCTACACACTCCGAGGGACATCCCACACAGAAATAGGGGTCATTCCGGGAAATCAAAGAAGTAGATCGCATGCAAGTCCGACCAGTTTGCATGCAGCATCGAAGTGCTAGAAGTTGTTTATCGCCGTAGGCCTTTCCTGCGGAAAACTTTGAATTGATAGAATAGAATACCGAGATAAGAAGGTGATTGGAGAAACCCAGGATAGGAAAGTGTTTAAAAGAATAAGGAGAAAGATTGAAAGTTAGGAAAACGTCACTTAACGGCACATCCGCATCTCTTTTGAAAAATGAGGATGTTGAGGATGTTTTCTACATTTGATTAAATGCATATAAAATAAATATTATTTGTCATCTTTATCATGGGAGTTTATGGGAATAATTGTAATTTTGAATTTCGATTTCTGTATATATATATATATATATATATATATATATATATATATATATATATATATATATATATATATATATATATATATATATATATATATATATATATATATATATATATATATATATATATATATATGTTAGAAGATGTTAGAATACGGCAAGAGTTTTTATGTTGCGTTTATTGATCTGCAAAAGGCTTTTGATTCTGTACCAAGGGAGAGACTATGGAGAGTCATGGAAGAAAATTATGGAGTGAGTGGTAGACTGAAGAAAGCAATAATGAGTATGTACGAAAAATGTAGTTGTAACATCAGAACGGAGTGTGAAAACGATATATGGTTTGAAGTAAGAACAGGAGTTAAACAAGGGAGTGTATTATCGCCTATATTGTTCATATTATATTTAGACGTGGTAATAAGTAAAGTGAAGGAGAGATTAGGAGTTTTTGATGGAGATATAATGGCGTATGCGGACGACCTAGCATGTTGGAGTGAGGAGGAGGAGAAGATACGGGAGGTGGTGAGGTTGTTTGCGGAGGAGTTGGATGAGGCAGGGATGAAGATGAATGTACATAAGACAGAGATATTAATGGTAACGGGAGGAAACGATGAAGGCATGAGGATGATGGTGGGGGAAGAGGAGGTGAAGGCGGTGGATTCCAGCGTCTATTTAGGTGGATGTTTTAACAGGGAGGGAGGATGTGGAGGAGAAATTACTAGAAGAATGGAAAAATATGGGCAAGCTATGAAAGCACTGTATGGAGCTGAAACGTGGACTACTACGAGGAGGGAGGAGAGTAGAATACAAGCGGCAGAAATGAGGGCTCTGAGAGCAATGACTGGAAGAAGCAGAAGAGACAGAATAAGGAACGAAGTAACCAGAGAAACTGTAGGAGTGAAGAAGATTATACTGAAGATGGATGTGGGAAGACTGAGATGGTGGGGACATCTGGAAAGGATGCAGCCTGATAGAATGCCGAAAAGAAGATGGGAATGGACACCGGAGGGAAGAAGACCGAGAGGTAGACCGAAGAAAAGATGGACCGAATCGGTGGAGGATTCTCTAAAAAGATGCCAGCTACAGACAATGAGATGGTTGAAGAGAAGAGGAGTGGTCCAGGAGAGAGATGTCTGGAGGAAGACCCTCGCGCGACTGACAGGATGAAAATCCTTCCTGGGAGAGGAAGTAATATATATATATATATATATATATATATATATATATATATATATATATATATATATATATATATATATATATATATATATATATATATATATATATATATATATATTATACTCTATATATATATATATATATATATATATATATATATATATATATATATATATATATATATATATATATATATATATATATATATATATATATATATATATTTAGGTATATACACATGGATATATATATATATATATATTTTATATTGCAGAAATTTCTATATATATATATATATATATATATATATATATATATATATATATATATATATATATATATATATATATATATATATATATTTAAATATAATTCAAACTTCAAAGAGTAAACATCCGCATCCTCATATACTTTAAGATCCGCATCAGCATCCGCATCCTCTTTAAGCATCCGCATCCGCATCCGCATCTGCAAACAGTCAAATTTTGACATCCGGTCCATCATATTATATATATATATATATATATATATATATATATATATATATATAACTCTTTATATATATATATATATATATATATATATATATATATATATATATATACGATATAAATAAAATATATATATATATATATATATATATATATATATATATATATATATATATATATATATATATATATATATATATATATATATATATATATATATATATATATATATATATATATATTAATTGCTTTCTAATTTCCTTTTGTGTCATATACAGGAATTTAATTTACACCAAATACTATTTTAAAGAAAAATCATAATTATTTAGGGGATATAGGCTTACTGTTGATGAAGCAGATGGAAATTATTCTCATATATATATATATATATATATATATATATATATATATATATATATATATATATATATATATATATATATATATATATATATATATATATATATATATATATATATATATATATATATTATATATATATATTTATATATATATATATATATATATATATATATATATATATATATATATATATATATATATATATATATATATATATATATATATATATATATATATATATATTTATTATTATTATTATTATTATTATTATTATTATTATTATTATTATTATTATTATTATTATTATTATTATTATTATTATTATTATTATTATTATTATTATTATTATTATTATTATTATTATTATTATTATTATTATTATTATTATTATTATTATTATTATTATTATTATTATTATTATTATTATTATTATTATTATTATTATTATTATTATTATTATTATTATTATTATTATTATTATTATTATTATTATTATTATTAGTTACCTTTGTGCTATGTATATATAGTAAACCTTTATATGTGTTTATATATATATACTATGTGTATATATATCTATTTCTATATATTGTGACAAATATTATTATTAATATTAGTGATATTGTGTGTACATTGTGTGTATTATTATTGTGTTCTTATTATTGTGTTGTGTATTGTTAAGCTTATTATTATTATTATTTATTGTATTATTATTATTATTATTATTATTATTATTATTATTATTATTATTATTATTATTATTATTATTATTATTATTATTATTATTATTATTATTATTATTATTATTATTATTATTATTATTATTATTATTATTATTAAATTCTAAGCCTTTCCTCCAAAGTTGGCATGTGGTGCTAGCAGTAGGTTTTAAATTTAAATGTAAGAGTGTTTCCATTCTCAAACTTTCATGCATTCATAAAAAACTAAAGATTAAAGATGTTCTTGAAATTGCAAGCTCAAATAATGAGTCTTGCCCTTTCAAAAATATCTTTAATATTAAGACATACTTGAAAGTGCAATCATAAATAATAACATTAGCTAAAAATTCCTATTCGATAAAATAACTAATTATTTAACAAATAATCAAGAATTATCAACAGTAAACTTTATCATATATGCGTACTTAGGTGGAAAATTTATCATATAATTTAGACTTAATACATTTTAGTTTTCAAATTCTTGAAAATTAAATTTAAATTTGCAAGCTCATCATAAATTAGAATCTTTTTTTTTTTTTTTTTTTTTAAACTAGATTCTTTCTGAATCAAGTGTGAGATGAAGATTTCGTTCGCTGTATTTTTTCGATTATATTTACACAAATTCAAATTCTTCAAATAATTTGCATAAGTACTCATACAGAAACTTACTCCTTCTCTTTCTAGATGTTTCATTCCCAATTACTTCATTTCTTCTATTACCTTTAACATATCATGTCTTAATCTGATCAAAGCCACTAATATATATATATATATATATATATATATATATATATATATATATATATATATATATATATATATATATATATATATATATATATATATATATATATATATATATATATATATATATATATAATGTTGGTGACATTGATTTTATATATCCGATAATGTTTTTAATGGGAAATATTTTGAAAGCTTATATTACTATGATGAAAAAATAACTCTCAAAGGAATAGAGTTACATTCGAATGCATTAGCAAAAGCTTTATCATCATGTCTCGTTTTAAATATTGATGGTATGATGAAAATTTTTCACAGAATGCTAATGCCTACAAAACTCAATTCCATGGGAGAAAAAAATATTTACTTTTAACTTTATCTTTTTTTCTTTTTTTACTTGGGGAAGGATGAAAGTCAGGAAAGATTTTCCATAATCTTTTTTCATTTCCTACTTTAATTTTTTTTTATATATATATATATATATATATATATATATATATATATATATATATATATATATATATATATATATATATATATATATATATATATATATATATATATATATATATATATATATATATATATATATATATATATATATATATATATATATATATATATATATATATATATATATATATATATATATATATATATATATATATATATATATATAAAAAAATATTTTTTTGTGATGTGCGTGTGTGTGTGTGTGCGCGCGCGCTTTTCAATACTTTTCTATCAAATATTGAGGGAAACCGTTGTTAATTAAAGAGTCTATTTATTCTTTTTTTACCAATTTATATATATATATATATATATATATATATATATATATATATATATATATATATATATATATATATATATATATATATATATATATATATATATATATATATATATAACCATAAAATAATTTTAATTATTGACAAGCGTGCTTTTATTATGTATGCACTATTAAGACTAACCAGAACCAACGGAGCTTTAATACTCGTTCCGAAGAGCAATACTTCTCTCGTGATGCTCTTATGCCTTTGCACTTAAAGGTCTCTTAATTTAATGACTCTCTCTCTCTCTCTCTCTCTCTCTCTCTCTCTCTCTCTCTCTCTCTCTCTCTCTCTCTCTCTCTCTCTCTCTCTCTCTCTCTCTCTCTCTCTTTTCATATCTAAATTTATTTATTTATATTTTGATCTGTTTATTCTACGTGTGTCTGAGTGTATTATTTCTTTAATTCATTTTTTATCTCATGTATTCTAACCCAAAGGCGCTTTTTATTTAATTATCTGAATTATTATTTTTTTCCCCTTTTTATTCTTCCTCCTCTATTTTGTTCTTCGTTTTTAAAATCCCTTTTAAAAACGGTAAAAAGGATTTGATGACGAGACGATAATTAACAAAAGTAGAAGCAAATTTCCTGCCAAGATTTTCAAAAGCGTTTTTAGCGGTTCATTTTTCGTAGAGCGTTTCCCATAAATCTTGGAGAAACTTCACATATTTTGTTTGCTAAATAAGTTACACACGCCAACGCGCACTAACTCGCTCACTTACAAACACACACAAACGTTATAAATATATATATATATATATATATATATATATATATATATATATATATATATATATATATATATATATATATATATATATATATATATATATATATATATATATATATATATATATATATATATATATATATATATATATATATACACACTGAAAGAGATGCGACCGGTTTTAAAAAAATAATTATAAACTTTTTTTTTTTTAAATAGGATCCCAAAAAAATGTTTTTGCATTCTTTTAAAACTTTATTTCTTATCGTAATTTGATGGAACAAACATCATAAGAAAGAACTCACAGGCCCGATCATTTCCCAAATCTGGAATCCAAATTTAAAATCCATTAAGTAGAATGAAAGTTGTCCCTTATTTCAGATTTTGCTAAACAATCATGGAATAAAAAAAATTTCCCCTTTAAATCATTGTAAATCATGCACCAAAATACAAATCTGGTCCAGCCATTTTGAATATGCTATAAAAATGTAAATAAATTGAATAGAAAACAATAAAAAGAACAAACTTTTTTGAAATTTTATATATATATATATATATATATATATATATATATATATATATATATATATATATATATATATATATATATATATATATATATATATATATATATATATATATATATATATATATACAGTATATATATATATATATATATATATATATATAT
>JABUQX010148107.1:22500-28806 GCA_015478945.1 Trachelipus rathkii | reverse complement strand
GTTAACGATAGCTGTTCTTGTAAATTGAGACTCGTAGGTAAATTAAACCGTTAAAAAGTTTGGGTCAATACATTTGTTCAAAAACCATTGACAAATAACAACACGAGAGAGCATAGTCACATGGCAATAGAGTATGCACCTGATGGACGTGGTACGGGCGCAACTGTTGCTCTTGCAGTAACCTCCCAAATACTAGATTGGTTCTAATTAAACTGTAGCGACAATTCTCGCGTGCTCTTTTCAGGATGCTCAGAAATTTCATTAAGAACTAATTCTTCTAAATCAACAGTCCTAGTAGATCGGGGTCTGCCTGCATTAATGTGCTCTTTGGACCGCAAATACCCTGTTTCAGACAAGCGTTGATGAATAGTGGCAAAAAACCTTGCGCTTGGACAAATTTGGTTGGGATATTTCTCTTGGTACAAACGTTTTGCTGCAGAACTGTTGCAGCGTCCCATCCCATACATTAGATGCATGTCAGCTAGTTCAGAGTATGAATACACGGGGTAATTACGTTCCATATTCAATAACGAAAGAAACACTTAAAAGACACACACAGTCAATGAGTTACATTGTAATGCGTAGCACAAAGAGACAGTGCATTTATTGTATACAGTAGTTGATTGTTTTGGTCAACAATGTGCTGAAATATTTAATGGAAGGAGTAGCTGTTTGTGGAAGAGTTTTTATTATTTAAATGAGATGTTTCCAATTACTAAAATTTACATTCTCCCTTATTAATAGTCATAATTTATTAAATGTTATACCATTTGATTCTGCATACAACAATACAGTAGGTGTTTTTTGGTTCCTTAACATCTTAACCTAAGTCATTCGCTTTCATGGAATGTCGCCTCAAATACTTTTAACGGCCGCCATTTTTAAATTAATAGTAAATTTGATACTTCTTTTTGTCGTCATTAGCACTACACACAACAGTACTCATCCCAAATATATGGTTTGTAACCTACTTGGTTTCGTAGATACAAAATATTTAATTATTTATTAAAATTACATACAGACAGGCAGACGGAAAAATAAGCACATTACGTCATACCTTTATAGGAACTTTTACCTTTATTTTTGCATTTTATCAGTTAACAAAATTTTTACCATAATTTTGAATCACTCATATATATATATATATATATATATATATATATATATATATATATATATATATATATATATATATATATATATATATATATATATATATATATATATATATATATATATATATATATATATTTGTATATAGATGGGGTTATGAAAGTATTAGAGATGGGGGTGGCAGGAAATGGTGTTAGAATGATGGAGAATGGAGGTGAGTGGAGGGTGCCCTACCTATTATATGCGGATGATTTGGTTTTGTGTTGTGAATCATAAGAGAGTTTGAGAGGATTGGTAGAGAGATTTGGCAGGGTGTGTAAAGGGAAGGGTTTGAAAGTAAACGTAAGTAAGAGTAAGGTTATGGTTGTAAGTGAGGACAGTCCTCAGTGTGAAGTTATGTTAGATGGTGAGCAGCTGGAACAAGTGTCTGAGTTTAAATATTTAGGAAATATGTTGGATGAAAAAGGAACGGATGATGCAGAGTGTAGTAGGAAAGTTGTGAATGGCAGGAAGGTGGCTGGTGCAATTAAATCGTTGGTGGACGTAAAGGGACTAAGTCTTGAGTGCGCTAGGGTCTTACATGAGGGTATGTTGTTACTTGTGTTAATGTATAGTAGCGAGACTATGGTCTGGAATATGAGGTATAGATCTGAAGTTCAATGTGTTTAGATGGACAATCTTAGGAGCGTGTTAGGTGTGAAAAGAATTGATAAAATGAGGAATGAACTTATTAGAGAATTGTGTGGTGTGAAGAAAGGGGTAAATGAGGGAATAAATGAAAGTACGTTGAGATGGTTTGGTCATATGGAAAGGATGAATGACAGTCGGTTGGTTAAGCGGATGTATAGTGGTGAGTGTCTTGGGAATCGACCGGCTTGGAGACTGAAGAAAAAATGGATTGAGTCAGTGAACGAATGTCTGAAGGAGAGAGGTGTGAGTTTGGCAGAGGCGAGAATAAAGGTGCATAATAGGAGTGAATGGAGGGGTTTTGTGAGGGGGTATGGTTGTGGCCCACCTGGGCCAGGAAATGAACCCTACACTTGACGATATGACATAGTGAGAGTCCGTCGCGGTCCCGTGAAGCTTTAGGGTGGATTTTCTGACTGCGACGAGTTCTCACTAATAGGTATAAAGGGGGCGGTAAGGATGGGCTTTCTTTTCGACTTGTGTCATATTCTTCTACTACTTTTCTGTTCCCAATGCATGTGACGCACCTTACCCCTGTCTGGGGAAAGAAGGTGGGTGATGATATATATATATTATATATATCTTTAGAAGAGTATATAAATATATATATTTTTATATTATATATATATATATATATATATATATATATATATATATATATATATATATATATATATATATATATATATATATATATATATATATATATATATATATATATATATATATATATTCTCTTTTATAAATTAAAACTTAGAATTGACTTAATTTCTAAATGGTTTTAATAAGTCAAACTTAAATTTAAAGTTTCACTTACAGTGAATATTAATTTAAAAACTAATTCTCAAATAAGTTTCTGCCGTTATTAGATGAACAGAAAATTCTTACTTTGAATAATTTCAGGCACAAGTTTCTCTTAAACGAATGAACAAGTTTATAAATGCTGCTGAGCTTGACCCCAATGCAGTTAGTAGAGATGGATCAGGAAGTAAGTAAATCCATGTATTTACTGTTAATTTCAGCTTTAGTCAAGTTTTTATATTACAATTCAATTTGTTTAATTTTCTAATGTGTTTAATATTTTTTCTGCAGATGCCCCAGTGACTATTGAAAATGGTACTTTTTCTTGGAGCCCCGACGAAAATGAGAGTTCAGTTCTAAGTGAAATAAATGTAAGAATTAAAGATGGGACTCTTGTAGGAGTGGTTGGAACAGTTGGGGCAGGAAAATCATCGTTGTGCTCAGCAATCCTTGGGGAAATGGAAAAACTTTCGGGTAAAGTTACTGTAAAGGTAACTAATTTAATCATTTTATTTTATTAATTTACGTATGGGAAAAATTATTTTCCTTTACTCTCTAGCTGCTAATTAATCCATTGATTAGGTTACTTTTTGATGCAAAATATCAAGGAGTTTTGAAACTTGGCAGGAGTGTAGATTTATTGGCCTTAAGCATAACCCTAAGTTTTCGAATTTGTGCGAACGCCGCTATCTTGAAAAATGGAGCCCAAAATCAGTTTTGGCATATAACTTCGTTCCTGCAGGTTTTAACGAAAAGGTTTCGTCTTGAAAGTTTGGTAGAATAAAATTTGCCATAATATTGCTTTATAACTTTTTTTCGTCAGACTAATACTTTCCGATTTACAGGAGCGAATTTTTTAAAATCTCATATAAGCGGTATTTCTCGCAACTTTTTACTGTTCATTAAAGAACCTAAAGGTTTCATGCAATAAAGTAATAAAACCCAATGCTTCTATCAACTCGTTTCCACACCACCCATAAGGGAGAGTTGAGCTGCACGTTTTTTTAAATGTGGTATCCCAAGTTCTCCTAATCCACACTCAAACTTATATTCGCGTTTTCGGTCTTTTTGTAATACGCGATGACCCTGGTTCACTATGTTCACTATAATTTTGTTCGTCTCCCGTCTCCTCCAACACCCCTTCCAACGAATTAAGGACGTCGTCAGCCTCGTTGGGTCTTCGATGTCGGACTCTGCTACCAAATCAGGAATGTTTTCGCGTGCTGTCTCATTACAATAGTGACACAGCACCGGGAACTTTAAGCCCGATTTCTGACATTCACACGCTCCTGCATAACCTTTTTTACATTTACAGGATATCAATCTTAAAATGGTGTTGGGAGCTGCATCTGACGTAGCACAAACAACATCGAGCCCATGCCTGGTTTTCTGCCAGCCATATTGCTCAGGTTCTTTTTCACTGCCATTCCACATCGCGACCTGGTGATACGCTCGCATACAATGTTGCCTTGCGGCATCTCTTGTGGGTGGCAGTGACGCGAGATTAAATTTGTTCTTGGACACAAGGTTTCACAAAATTTTGGTAGCGAAGAGAATCTAATGTGTTCTTTGCAGATGATCCGCCATGCAGTGCCAATAAGAACGTTTCCCCAGATACAGCGAGAGCATCCACATCTTCTTCGAGATCCTGGAAGAATGCTTTAGTGCCAAGCAACGAGTTTTTTTGTTATCGAAGATGCTGAGAAACTTCAATTTTCCTTAATTAAAAAGAGCAGAGGTGGTGTCGCAACCACTGATTATATGTAGAAACAAAATGTTCTTCGCAGTAGCTTCCTTATATTTCATTCTCAGCGTCGAAGAAAGCGTTTTTGCAACGTTTCCCCTCACTGGTTTCAACAAAAAATATTTGTATGATCTCTCGCCTTTGCAGTTCAGAGAACCAACAAATCTATATCTTCTCCGACAACGAAAACGCATAAATGACAACATTTTGATAGCTGTCTGAATGTTGAGCACATCTTCTTCATCTGCTATCAGCTTTACTGTATAATTTTGTTCTTCAAACTTCGAAAGCAACATGGAAATTAAATGCCTTTTGTTAGTATCGCTTGCCAAATATTGTTCTTGCGAAACAGGTGGACGCATGGCTTTATCAATTCATCTTTAGAGAACTGGCATTCTTCACCGTTCTCTTCCAAATACGCATAAATCGCTCCCACCACATCATCGACGTTTTGTGGCCGGGTGGTAGCCTCTTTTCAGATTGTGGGTTACTGTATAATTTTTTTTTAACAGTTATTGTGATAGCGCGCTTCTATTGCGACTAAATCCTGCATATTCCGGATGCGTTCGCAGATGGCACGGCCCCAGTCATCGTTTCTGTTTTGGGGGCTCGTCATAATATTTTCTCTAATTGTCAAGGTTCTTACTTTCATATATTGTGTATCGGTCACTTAATCGGGTTTTGTTCAAATGTCTCAAATATTCTTCTGTAATCTCTGCGCTGCATTAAAAGCAGCATGCATAATAATAGACTGACGATTCACTAAACACATAGCACTTTTACCATCGTTTTGTTTTTGGCTGCACCCGCGAAATGTGTCCAAACCTTTTTGTTTCATCACACTTGTTGGTCCTTCACCACTCAATGTTTTCCCATATAAAACACAAGCACACTGCTGTTCGCCATGGCGTACGCGTGTAACTGCCACAAAACAACAATGCATACTGGCCGCTTTCAGCTGAAGGCGGGTGTAGTGGTAGGAGTGGTGAGAGGGGCGGGGGGGTCGGGAACGGATGCTAATTCAAGACGCCGCCCCCTCTCTCTCTCCCCTTCTCTTCAAATATTTGTCAATTCACATCTGGTGTGCGGCCCATATACCTACATATTAATTTATTTTAGAAGGAATTTCTAACGTGCGAAGGTATTAACATATAACAATATACGGGTGGTAGGTACCACAAATACATATAAAGACATAGTGTATATATCTCTATATTATAAAAAGTATAATAATAAATTATAATCTATAAATATTCGAAGAAAACTTAAGAAACCTTTTTTCTAAAACCTACAGGAACAGAGTTTTATGCCACAAACTTATTTTGAACTTCATTTTTTCAAGACGGCGGCGCGAGCGGCGGTCGCACGAGGTCGCAAACTTAGGGTTTTACTTAAGGCCATTAAGTCTACACTCCTGCCGAGATTCAAAACTCCTTGACCTTCCTTTTGCACCAAAAGACCTTTTTATATCTCCAATGAATGGATTGATATTTATTTTTAGTTTCCATGAATTTATATTTAAAAATTAACTTCCAGTATATTATTTTTAAGTGTTAGAATGTTGATGGAAATTTTTTCTTGATTTTGAAAATTACTTAATAGATTAAGACATCTAATCTGATTATATATATATATATATATATATATATATATATATATATATATATATATATATATATATATATATATATATATATATATATATATATATATATATATAGCATATATATATATATATATATATATATATATATATATATATATATATATATATATATATATATATATATATATATTTATTCGAAGATCGTAGGTAGTCATTTAACTATTAATAGAAAAAAGTTACAGAAAAATTAGTTGGGAGAATAAAATTGCATTTTCTTTTAAAGGGATCAGTGGCTTATGTTCCCAACAAGCGTGGATCCAAAATGCAACCTTGGAAGACAACATTCTTTTTGGCA
>JABUQX010148107.1:10000-17500 GCA_015478945.1 Trachelipus rathkii | reverse complement strand
ACAAAATTATTGTGTTAAAAAATGGCAAAATAACTGAACAAGGAACGTACGCAGAATTGTTGGAAAAGAAAGGCGAATTTCAAGAGTTCCTTCTCCAGTATTTATCAGAAGTTCAGGAAGAAGAAGTAGAAGGTGAGTTTTATACCGTGTTTCAATGGTAGAGAGAGTCCCGAGGCAAAGGACTAGGGCTCGATCCCTAGGTGCCAATTAATAAGAGTAGTTCCATTGTAAAAAGAAAAAGAAGAAAATATTGTAAGAACTTTCTAAAATCTCAGTTCAATAATTACTCTCTTGTTGATGTCTTTTACATATTTATATTGATATTGAAGGGTAATGATCGTATTTTTTTAAACATTTTCCATTTCTTTATTTTTACATTAATGATTTCCTTAAATTTTATCCAGGTTTCATTTTCACTTATGCAATACTTTGAATATTTTTTGAATTTTAGATACAAAGTAAAAAAGATTAGATAATCTCCCAAGTCTTTCCTCTGTACGTAGGATTAAACAAGCGTATTAAGATTATGAAATATTGTGTTAATGATACATATTTGTTTTTTTGTCATTATTCTCCTTACTAAATTGTATACCTTTTATTCGATGTAATATCAATTTGAATTTACTCTTTTCACTCTACATTCCTGTCAGTTGCTCTCAAATTTCTTCTTTATTCTTTCTCTTTCATTTGGTAAATATTAGTTCTCACATGTATCTGGTTTCAAAAAGAAATTTTATACTTTTTCATATTATTTATATCCATTATATTTATATTATATTTCGAGATATATCGATTCACATTATTTTTGGTGTTTAAGATTTTTTTTTGGGGTGAATTCTCGTATTACGTTTTATGTTTTTCTTCATTTTATTGACATAGAGTTATAATTATATCTCTATTCTGCAGCGTGTTCGTGACGACTTTACGTTTTTTACCGGATATTCAAGTTGATAGAATACCATTATAAAAATTTTTATCTGATTTTATCATATGTCTTTAAAGACGATTAAAGATCCATTTTCTATTCCATGCTTATTTTTAGTTCAGTTTTTAATTTTATTTAAGTAAACGAATGCACCTTCCAAATTACTCTTAAATTATAATTGTTGTAATATTTTGAAATGCAAAAGTTTTTATCATGATAATGGAATCGGAACTATAATCAGTCCTATATCGTGAAATGGATAAGTGGAATCTGTATCAGAGTCGATCTTGAAATTCAAGGTCTTGATCTTCAGAGACCGGAAATTTTATATCTTTATCCACCCCAATTACTGAAATTGTTTTTTCTTTTAAGCTTTTTTTTTTACTGCGATATAACGTTGCAAGTTTAGCGACTGACATGGGAAATGAATCCAGTTGAAAGTAACAACGTGCAAATTGGTACTTATAACTTTGACATTCATTTACACTTTTTATAATTGAATAATAGAACAAACTTTGATTTTATTTGTGTCATTTATGCGTTTTCTCTTGCAAATTTTGTTAAATAAAGTATTATAAGTGAACGGAAAAATGTAATAGTGAACTAAGTTTGACCTTTCAAACTTTTTAAATCGATGCATTTAATTAAGTTCATCTTAGCATTTTAGACTAGAAAAACAATTAATTTTTTCGAAAATATAAAGTATTGAGTAATTAAAGTATAAAAAATGACTGATTGTCTGACAATTAGGAAAATTTTGGTCATATTAAATTATGTCCCCTAATTACTTTGATCTTTAATTTATCTTACTTAAGAAATAGTTGTTGTAATGTTAATAGATTGTATATGTAGTCAGCAACATCATTGTTGAAATTTGGAATCTGTATCTCTTGTTTCTTAATAGTCAAATCCCAGTTACAATTATGTGATTCTAAATCATAAGATCTAAAATTAAGATTGGAATCACATGATTTTAAATAATTGCAAACTGCATCCAAAATCTTTAATAATTCTAGATAATAATTACCATATGATAATGACAGTTTCCAGTAAATTCTAATTCTATTTTTTGTAGCAACCAAATTTTATTGTCTCTGTCTTCTATTACATGACCTAAATGGTAGAGTTAGATTTACAGAACCGCTAGTGGGATGGTGTTCTAGTCGAAGCATATCAGAGTTGGAGTCAAATAATTTTTAGTCTTGGCTATAGTCGTACATACGAAAGCGGACTAAAGGACGAAGTTGGTTGCTTGACCTGTGTCAACTGGATATAATAAATTAAAAGCTTTGGTTAAATAAGTCAAATCTTTAATTTATAGTAACTCCTTAAACAAAATTTTAAGGTTAATTTTCTCTTTAACTTTTATCTATAACCTGTATTCTTTTATCTATTTCAGTACTTTTTGATATATTTCTGTCTACTGCTTTTCAGAATCCTTTCTAGGTAACTTAGATTTTATTCTTGTTGAAGCGAATAGTAAGTTATCTCTAAGCATTTTATATTCCCTTGCTTTTTCTGCTTTATATATATATATATATATATATATATATATATATATATATATATATATATATATATATATATATATATATATATATATATATATATATATATATATCACATATATATATATATATATAAATAATTAGCTTTCCTTTATCTATATATATATATATATATATATATATATATATATATATTCTAATTATTTTTGATAAAGGCGGCTCCACACATGGGGAGTTTGTCAAACCCTTGAATTTTTGCGTTTTGCATTTGTTTTTTTCCTCATAAGCGAATGTACGTATACACACATTCTACCCCATGTGCGTATGGGTCATTTTTGGCAAAGCTTTGCTCATTTGCGTGGAAAAGATTTGTGTATTTGGCAAACCAAGCAAATGAGCAAATCTTTGCCAAAAATGACGACCCATACACACATGGGGTGTTTGGCAAAGAGTTCGACGAGCATGTCATGAGCCGCCTTAAAGCTTGATAATTTTTTAGTATTTTAGCAAATTTCTGAAATACTTTTTTATTAATATTATTATTATTGTTTTGTTATGATTTGGTTAAGGTTTGTTAAAAATGAAGAAAGGATTAAATAGTTGACTATGAGAATCCTTAAACAGTCCTAAGGAATTACAGATTGAGAAAGTTATTTATAATTTAAAATGTTTTAAAATAAGAGATGGGAAATATAGAGAAGGGATATATATATATTATATATATATATATATATATATATATATATATATATATATATAAATATATATATATATATATATATATATATATATATATATATATATATATATATATATATATATATATATATATATCTATACACCCTATATATATATATATATATATATATATATATATATATATATATATATATATATATATATATATATATATATATATATATATATATATATATATATATATATACATATATAAATATAATTATATATAATTATATATACATATATATATATATATATATATATATATATATATATATATATATATATATATAACTCTTTCTATATATATATATATATATATATATATATATATACTCTCTCTATATATATATATAACTCAGCCGCCAGTAAAGACTTACGTCCTGTCAGTCGGACCCATTGAGAAAGGTCCTTGGGTGACACGGGCCTAACTACCAATCCGCTGGCTAGCCAGGCCTATCGCAGATGCCGGAAAGTTTTCCCATTAGTAGCAAAGCATTTTTTTTATATACATGATACCACCACTCAGTTTTCAAAAGAGGGGCAAAAAAAAAATAAAAAAAAATTACAAAAAGAAAAAAATTAAAATAAGTGGAAAGTAAGCCCACCCTGTCCACTTACCTATGAATTCCCTCAGGTAGGCAGACATGGACTTAAATAGGGAAGATTGAATATCGCAAGGAAAATAGAAGAAGGCAAGGAGTTCCACAAAACAGATGTGACTGGAAAGGAGGCACCACAACGAGTGATCCTTGAGTGTCCAATATTCCGCTGTTTCGTAACGAGAACACCCCTTGTGCTACGAGGGCGACGCAGTGGTGGAGGAATGCGATAGGTCAATTCTCTCGAGCACCTGCCATTGTAATACATATAGATGAGAGATAGGGCACCGCAGAGAAAGAGGGTCATAGGAGTCAGAAAGTATGGGACAATTTATAAGCCTCTTAGCCTTAGATTCAACTCTATCCAAAAGGATGGCGGAACCGGATCCACCCAAATGTTGAGAACCTGAGTATTCCATACAGAGTAGATAGTCCCCCTACATAACTGGAGTATCTAGGCAGAAAAAAAAATTCACATAAGCTAGACAAAGTTCTAGCTTCTTTGGAGTTATTATAGCAACCGATGTGATATGGGGTCTCCAAGACAATTCAATATTATGTTTAGTCCAAGAATGTTTATGTTTGCTGCAGGGTAAGACATAAGAGCCGTCAAAGGGGATAGGAAAGTTGGAGGTGTTTTAGAAAAGGAGATATGAAGAAGTTGAGCTTTTCAAAGAGTTGAATTTTAAGATTGCGAGTTTTGCAATCCGACCAGATCGACAAGGGTGGTCTGAAAGCTGCAGACAGAGGCAGCTCTAGATACAAACGAATGAGCACAATTGTAATGAATGAAAGAATGGAGAGTCGAGTCATCGGCATAAGAGTGAACAGAGTTGAAGATGTGCAGCTAAGAAGATCATTGAAGTGAAAAGTAGGAATAAGTTGGAGATAAACAGAACCCTGAGGACACCACAATTAATAAGAAAGGAGGAAGTGGTTCCATCAATAAGAGCTGAAATGGAACGATATGAAGAAAACTAGACAAGAGTAAGCAAAGCGAAGGAGGAAATCAAAGGAAGGTATTAGAGAGTAGCGACGCATGCCATACCCTGTCAAAAGTTTTAGATATGTCAAACGCTACCACACAAGACTCCCCATGGTCCCTAAAGGCAGAAAACCATAGATCAGTGAGATAGGAAAGGATGTCTGGGTGTTGAACTCGAACGTCGAAAGCCATACTGACGATCTGAAAGAAGGGAATGAGATTCTATATGATCGAAATGAGAGTTAAGGAGAGTTTCAAAATTTTAAACAGAATACAAGTTAAGGCAATGGGTCGATAGTTAGAAGGATCAGAGCGGCTACCTTCCCCTAAGCTTATGTAAGCTTGCTTCCAGTACTGAGGAAAAATATTAGTATTAAGGCAGGGGTAGAGTTGAACAAGGACAGGCGTCAGCTCAGTAGCACATTCTCTCAAAATACGGAGGGAATGCCATCTGGGCCACTGGCCTTCCGGACGTTCATGGATCTCAGTATCTCATGCCGATCATGGTAATGACAGGTAGAGACATTGGACACCTGAGAGGGGATGGGGCAGGAGGAGGAGCCGGAATCGTCTAGGGTAGAATTAGATTAAAAAAAAGAGGCCGAAGAGATTAGCTTTTCAGAAGGAGTGTTAGCAACAGAAACGTCAGAGCGAATAGAGGAGGGAAGGCAGATTTACAGGAGTTATTGTAGATGTTTTTGACAAAGGGCCAGAAATTTTTGTCAGAGGGAGAATCAAGAAGACGACACCCTTTCCCTTTTATTGTAAAGACAGCAGCAGTGGAATAATATTCTGCATCAGTTCAGACAGAATGAAAATTAATTAGAGTGATAGGAGAACGAGGAGATTTTCCACCCCTATACGCAATGTCTGCGCTCACCAGGATGGCTTGAGAACAAGAGCAATGGAATATCAGGTTATAAGGAGAAAATGATTTAGTGGAAAATGGAATTAACTTATTTCATCCATCCAGTGATCTACTACCTTTTTAGCAGAAGCAGAGGCGTTCTCCTGAACAAAACATGATTCATTCAACAGTGATTTAAAAAAATGACATATTTTAATTAACTAATCTAAAAGCTCAGAAAGTTAGCCCAGGGCAGACAGACTGCTAGGTAAGTGTTGTACTTTAAGGCTACAAAATTAGTGATTAGGTGCAGTGGAAGGGGAAAAATGTATATTTGTAACGAAGGGAGAGTGAGGTGAGGCATAAATCAAGTGTGTTCAAGAATTGGTTCAGGATGATCTGCCAGGATGTGTGTGGGTTCTTCATCAACTGTTCCGATCAGGTGAGAACACTGAATGTTTTGTCCTCCTTCCCACCTCTAAAATCAATGTGAGGGAGCTCAACCACTCCAGTGTGAATTGTACGTTTGAAGTCCCTAAGTAGGGACTTCGGCAGCTGGATGAAAGTATGTATAAGTGAGAGTGGTAAGATATCTAAAAATAATCGGAAAATCCCTGTTCTATTAGGAGAGCAGTAGCAGAAACACAAGATAATAGTTTGTAGTAGTAGGAGACAGATTTGGCCAAAAAGAAAAAACATCGAAATTAGGAATTCAGATTTTGAGACATGTTACAGGAGTATTTATGTTAATGTAGGCACAGACTCCACCATTTAAATTATAAACTAGATCTATAGTTAGAGATGTTTAAGTTATTAGAAAAGAGAATCCCTGACCCTTCAAAATGAAGTATCAAATATTAGGATGAAAGAAAGAAAATTGAATTGTTCCACAGATCCATAGTCCATCATGACCATGGACATAACGCCCCTACGCCCACTTCTACCCTTCTTACCCCGAGCACGTGACCTCACCATTGCAAAACCCTTTAAAAAATGCAAACCGATTAAAAATAATATATATATGTATATATAAAATTGAAAAAAATATATATACTAAATGCTAATACTAAAAGTAATACAAATTAGTAACAAAACTTAATACCTAATAACAATAGCAATAATAATAACAACAACACTAGAAAATATGAACAATATAAATATAGTAATAATAATAATAATAATAATAAAATAATAATAATAATAATAATAATATTATAAGCATGCTGCCAGTGTACTCATTAACGTCTAAGTTGGATTAAGCTAGAGTTAATAGACAATAGCTCACATTCTCTCGCTCCACCCAGTCTCGAACCTGGGCCCTCTCGCTAGCTGGCTCTACCTCTGTGCTGTGAGCGCTTATATATATATATATATATATATATATATATATCTATTTATACTCTATCTATATATATATATATATATATATATATATATATATATATATATATATATATATATATATATATATATATATGTTATATATATATATATATATATATATATATATATATATATATATATATATATATATATATGGCAGGTATTAGTGATATATGGTGTTGGTGGTAGGCTTCTGAATGGAATCAAAAGTATGTATGACGATAGTGAAGCGTGTGTAAGAATAAATGGTGTCAATGGTGATTGGTTTAGGATTAATAGCGGAGTGAGACAGGGTTGTGTTATGTCTCCTTGGTTATTCAATGTGTATATGGATGGGGTTATGAAAGAATTCGAGGTAGGGATGGCAGGAAATGGTGTTAGAATGATGGAGAATGGAGAGGAGTGGAGGGTGCCCTACCTATTGTATGCGGATGATTTGGTTCTGTGTGGCGAGTCTGAAGAGAGTTTGAGAGGATTGGTAGAGAGATTTGGCAGGGTGTGTAAAAGGA
>JABUQX010148107.1:0-5000 GCA_015478945.1 Trachelipus rathkii | reverse complement strand
GGTTTGTAATGATAAATTTCAGACATCTCAAATTGATATTTGAATTTTTATCTTTTGCAATATATCTTGAATATTGTTTTTCAGTAAAATCTCTTTGCTGCATCCTTATTGGAGTAAATCTTTCTGATTAATTTTTTGTATCTAGCATCCTATGTCAAAGAATAGATGCATGTCAACAATAATCATCCCCAATCAGCCAATCAGATATGGAACCTCTTCTGCTCTATGATGACCACTGACATCTAACTTTCTTTGTTATTACAGTCTCCAGAGTAGTTAACATTATGACAATGTGGAAATTGTTCTTAAAAGCATCCTGTCTTAGTAACTGTTCTGTTGAATTACTATGACTCCTAAGCTCGAAGATCTGGTTATTTTTCAATTTCTTGAAACTTTATATTGATTATTTAATATATAAAAGTTTGAAAAACTTTGGATTTGTTTCATCATCGATATAGTAGTACCATTTATAGAAGACATACAACAATTGTATAATTTTGGTTAGCTTTAAAAAAAAAACAAAAAAAAAACTCTATATACAGACAATGTAATGTGCTTTTACTTCCTAAATGTTAAAAGTATTTTATAAATCTATAAGTCACAAATTTTAAATTTTTAAAAAAAAATTCATTAGATCATTTTGTTATCCTTTTATTTGAATTTGTGTGCAATTAACATTCAAAGTTAAAACCTAATTGTCATTAATTTTCGATTTTAATCTTCGCGGATGCATAAATTGATGATCGACATATAAGAAACATGAAAAAAAATTTAAAAAATTCACAAGTACTGATATTTACATTCTGGCATCCAGATGTCCAAATTTTACGTGCTGGAAATTTTTGGGATATTTTACTGGAAATCAATAATATGGAATGTATTTTCATAGACTTTGGTACTTTAACCGTGAAATTTTTTTTTTGGCAGAAATTGAAGATAAGAGTTATGCCATCAACCGTGGGAAGGGTTGGGGTATGCGTGCTGGAAGAAAGAATATTGGTATTGAAACATAAAGAGGTCTTGAAAGTTGTAGAATTGCCGAGATGTAGAAACTTATTAGGTTTGTGAACAAAGAGAGAGAGATTAGAAACTGCATAAAAGCTTTATCCACCTCTCGGAGGAAAGTAAGAGAGCTAGGAATGACTATTACTGGATATAAACATTTGAGAGATTTAGCACTTGCAGAATATTTATAATTATTATTATTATTATTATTATTATTATTATTATTATTATTATTATTTTTTTTTTTTTTTTTTAAACATAATAATATTGTGCTTTTTTTTTTGGTTTCTGGTTACGAGCATGTTGTAATGAGTTCGGGTTACTAGTGTTGTTTTAGTATTTATTTTTAATTAAATATTTTGTCCTTATTTATGACAAAAAATTAATTAAAACTGTTTTGAGACCCATTTGTCATTGTTATCGATTTTATAAAATTATTTTTTTGTATTAATTATTATTATTATTATTATTATTATTATTATTATTATTATTATTATTATTATTATTATTATTATTATTATTATTATTATTATTATTATTATTATTATTATTATTATTATAAATTGTTTCAATAAAAATTTAGTAAATTGAGATTTGAAATAAATTGAAATAAATGTTGGACCAAACAGATAATGAATAATAATCCGATAAAAATGAAACTATGAGTGTTTGTATTTTTATATTTCTCATTCTATTATTTGTTTAAAGTTCTTTACAAATGCAATGAGAGAGAAGTTTTTTTTTTTTTGAAGAGAGAGAGAGAGAGAGAGAGAGAGAGAGAGAGAGAGAGAGAGAGAGAGAGAGAGAGAGAGAGAGAGAGAGAGAGAGAGAGAGAGATAGAGAGAGAGAGAGAGAGGAAGAGAGAGAGAGAGAGAGAGAGAGAGAGAGAGAGAGAGAGAGAGAGAGAGAGAGAGAGAGAGAGAGAGAGAGAGAGAGAGAGAGAGAGAGAGAGAGAGAGAGAGAGAGAGAGAGAGAGAGAGAGAGAACGATGAACATTATTAAATATTGATTAGTATGTAATATTTAGGATGTGCGTTAAGTATGGAAGGTTACATTAGAATTAGTTATGGGAGTGATGTCTGATAAAGTTTTCTTTTGTTTGAAACAAGAATTGATGTATTCGAACATTGTTTAAAGTATAACCTACATATCTAATCTGCAGAGATGCAATAGATTTAAAGATTATTTTAATTTTTCCTCTTTTAATATTTTTTATTTTTAATCTTAAAATATAATAAGCATTTATAAATTTATTATTATTATTATTATTATTTTTATTATTTTTATTATTTTTATTATTATTTTTATTTTTATTATTTTTCTTCTTATTATTATTATTATTATTATTATTATTATTATTATTATTATTATTATTATTATTATTATTATTATTATTATTATTTTATTATTATTATTATTATTATTATTATTATTATTATTCTAAAGACTTGGAAGAGATCAAGAGTGAACTTGAAAGAACAATAGGAAAACGAGCAGTTGAAAGACAGATTTCTCGCAAGCGTCAAGAGAGTGAATCCAGTGCTGATGGAAAATCAAAGTAGGAAATTTTGCTTATTTTTTCATTATATATATATATATATATATATATATATATATATATATATATATATATATATATATATATATATATATATATATATATATATATACTATATATATATATATATATATATATATATATATATATATATATATATATATATATAATATATATATAAATACTGCCCACAATGTCTTTTATCACCCTATGCAGGGGGTAACACAGGGGACCACAGGAAATCGAACTTTAAGGCCGGCTATCCCAAACCAGCACTGGCATGTTCCGCAGTCGAGGTTTTAATTCTGCCCCCAGGTGATAAGAGCTCCAAATGGAGAATTTGAACCAGCGTCCTCGTATGAGAGGCGGCGACTCCAACACTCTATATATATATATCGCTGGGTTTCTGTAAATGGCATGGATCCCCGAAATAGAGGTAGGGGCAATGAAATAATATATATATATATATATATATATATATATATATATATATATATATATATATATATATATATATATATATATATATATATATATATATATATATATATATATATATATATATATACTATATATATATATATATATATATATATATATATATATATATATATATATATATATATACCATCCTTTTTCCAAGACTGGGGGTTAGGTGCGTGACATGCATCGGAAAGAGAAGTAGTGAAAGACATGGCCACAAGTCGAAAGAAAATTAAACCTTCACACCTCTCTATACCTATTAGTGAGAAATTGTCAGCATTCAGAAAATCCACCCTGAGCTTCACGGGCGCGATGGACCCTCACTTTGGCATATCGTCAAGTGTGGGGTTCATCCACAACAGGTGGGCCACAACCATACCCCTCCCAAAACCCCGCCATTTCTCTCCTATCACTCACCTTTATTCTCGCCTCTGCCAACTCATTTCTCTCCTTCAGACATTCGTTTACTGACTCTCAATCCACTTTTTCTTCGGTCTTCCAGCGGTCGATTCCCAACACACACACCACTATATATATCTCAACCAACCGACTGTCATTCATCCTTTCCACATGACCAAACCATCTGGATACTTTCATTATTCTCTCATTTACCCCTTTCTTCACACCACACAACTCTCTAATACGATCTCTTTCCTCATTTATCAATTCTTCTCACCTAACACGCCCCTAAGATTGTCCATCTGAAACAAATTGTACTTTAGATCATGTACCTCTTATTCCAGACTATAGTCTCACTACTATGCATTAATAGAGGTAACAACATACCCTCATGTAAGACCTAAGCGCACTCAAGACTTAGCCCTTTGTCACAGTTGTTGCACTAGCCACCTTCATACCATTCACAACTTTCCTACTACACCCTGCATCATCCTTTCCTTTTCATCCAACATATATCCTAAATATTTAAACTCAGACACTTGTTCCAGCTGCTCAGAGGACTGTCCTCACTCACAACCATAACCTTACTCTTATCTACGTTTGCTTCCCCTCCTTTTACACCTTGCCAAATCTCTCCACCAGCCTCTCAAACTCTCTTCAGATTCACCACACAAAACCAAATCATCCGCATCTAATAGGTAGGGCACCCTCACTTACCTCCATTCTCCATCATTCTAACACCATTTCCTGACACCCCATCTGTAATTTTTTCATAACCCCATCCATATACAAATTGAATAATCAACTGGACATAGCACATCCCTGCCTCACTCCGCTATTCATATTAAACCATTCACTTTTGGCCTGTTATTCTCACTACCAACAAACACTTTTGATTCCATTCAGAAGCCTACCACCAACACCATATATCCCACTAACACCTGCGCAGGCTCCTTACTGTCATCCCTATCCATACACGCCTGTTGCAAATCCATAAAACATAAATACAATTTATTTTCTTCTCCCTTATTTTCTCAGTCATTTGTTTCATTGTAAAGATTTGATCCACACATCCTCTTTTTCTCCTAAACGCACCATGTTCTTCACCAATCAGTCCTACATTCACTCGACGCACTCTTTCGAATAAAATACCAACATTTATCTTCCCTACCACATTCAATAAAACTAATTCCCCTATAATTCCTACAGTTCCCCTTATCTCCTTACCTTATAGGGTATGTTACTGCTCCTCCTCAATCCTTCGAATACCCTCCATAAACGCTTTACTACACAACTTCCAAATCCAATCAATGATCATCTCGCCTCCGTTCTTGATCATTTCACCAGTAATTTCATCTATAACTTCATTTACCATTCCTCAACTTTCTCACTCTACCCATTCCTCTTCTTTGCTTTATTTCATCCCAAAATACCTATTTCCTTCTTCCACCATCAAACACACATTCACTATCACCTCTCCATTACTGTTAATATTATACAGATTCTCGAAGTGTTCTTTCCACACTCCCCCTCACATCCATTTCTTCAGTTGCGA
>JABUQX010148106.1:2500-12500 GCA_015478945.1 Trachelipus rathkii | reverse complement strand
ATATATATATATATATATATATATATATATAAATATATATATATATATATATATATATATATATATATATATATATATATATATATATATATATATATATATATATATATATATATATATATATTATTATTATTATTTATATATATATATATATATATATATATATATATATATATATATATATACAGTATATATATATATATATATATATATATATATATATATATATATATATATATATATAGTTGTTGTTATATATATATTATATATATATATATATATATATATATATATATATTCATATATATATATAAATCATACTCATCTAAACCGAGTTGGGCATTCTCTGCAATTCTGACAATAGGTCTAACATCAAAGATTCCGCAAAGGGAAATAAAACACTTAATGACATGCATTTCTTTTTTACATCTTCTGCTTTTGTGGTTGAAAGAGCCTACAGTATATATATATATATATATATATGGGATATATATATATATATATATATATATATATATATATATATATATATATATATATATATATATATATATATGCAAACTGGCCAGCTCTAGAAAAGACACAATCCATATCTCAAAAAACTACAACAGCTACCGGGAAAAGGAATACATTGCTGGAATCCTGGCAAAATTTTACTGAGGAAACTGTATATAAAAAAATATATATCTCAAAAAACAAAAGCTGCAGGGAAATGAAATACATTTTGGAATCCTTGTAAAATTTTTGTTAGTGGAAATGCAAAAAAAAAAAAAATTAAACATAAAATTGGCTATTTTTTTTTTGGGGGGTCCTGGGACATAATAGTATATATATATATTATATATTGTTATATATTATACATATATATTATCATATACATATATATATATATATTATATATGTTGTTGTTATGTTATTGTTGTTATGTTACATAGTTATTATACATATATATAGATAGTTATGTTATGTTGTTGTTATTTATATATATGTTATATATTATTTGTAAAGGCATAACACTACATCTTAACATCTGACAACACAGGATTTTCTCCACAATTCCGCAGGAAGGCGGCGAACCCCGCGACACCCAAATACCAAAAGAGTGGGGGTTCCGGAGACCCCTCCCGAGAGAGGGGGAATTAGTCCACCCCGTTGTTCCCCTCGGAAGGCCGAGGGATCCTTGACCTTACCATCGGAAAAAGTGGTATACCCTGGGGTATTCTTTAGTTTAAAAAAAAGCAAAATTTAATAGAAAATCTATTTATTTTAACGAGTAAACAATGAAAGGTCTCTAAATAGGCTCTCTAATTATATTACTATAATTATTAACATTTTTTTTTTTTTTTTTTTTTCCTATCCAAAATTTTACCAGGATTCCAAAAATGTATTCCTTTTCGCTGTAGCTATTGTAGTTTTTGAGATATAAATTTTTTTTTTATTTTTTTTTATTTTTTTTACATTTTCCGCACTAAAATTGGACCAGCATTCCAGCAATGTATTCCTTTTCCCGGTAGCTGTTGTAGTTTTTGAGATATGGATTGTGGCTCTTCTAGAGGCTGACCTGCAAACTAAAGAAAGTATCCGCATGATATCTCTAAAACTAAGATAGGTAAAAGAAAACTAATAACATGTATGGAATCAGCGTATGAAATTTGTATGGAGAATGAATTTTTTTTTCTTTTATTTTTTTAATATCTTCAAAACTAAGATAGGTACAAGAAAACTAATAACATATATGGAAACAGCGTATGAAATTTGTATGAAAAAAAAGGATTTTTTTATATGCTAATAACATATTTGGAATCAGCGTATGAATTTTTTTTTATTTTTTAGGGGGCTGAGCGACGGGGGACAGAGAGGGGACGAAGTCCCGTCGTCCCCAGGAGACCAAGAAACCCCCCGACTTTTTTGCATCTTTTGCGGGTTTACCCTAGGGTATTCTTTTAGTTAAAAAAGAACAAAAATTTCCTTTTTTTTCATCAAATTTCATACGCTGATTCCATATATGTTATTAGTTTTCTTGTACCTATCTTAGTTCTAGAGATATCATGCGGGTACTTTATAAACTCTGTTAATATACTGTATATATTTTGTTATTTTTATTACAGCATATATCTATTTATATATCTATTTATATATTTTATTATTATTTATTCTATATTATATTATTGTATACATATATGTATCCCATATGTTCATTTTAATTTATTTGTTGAAAGAATATATATATATATATTGCTGTTGGTTGCTATATTATATTGTTGAGTTAAGATATATCTATATATTTTATTGATATTTATATATATATATATATATATATATATATACATATATATATATATATATATATATATATATATACATATATGTCCGAGCCACAAACAGAACTCCATGATCCTTGGGTTTCACCTGTGAAATTAAATGTGCTCCAGCACAGTGACCCATTAAAATCAACCCTTTCGAACCTCTTTGGGCGAGGTTGCAGCACATTTCGTAGTTTTTCGAATCTCCTCCTCAACTATTTCGGGTAACCGACCCAGGAGTAAATATTTGGGCATCATTATGTCAGGAGGGTCTTAGAACTATATGGGCGGCATATATATATATATATATATATATATATATATATATATATATATATATATATATATATATATATATATATATATATAGTATATATATATATATATATATATATATATATATATATATATATATATATATATATATATATATATATATATAGAGAGAGAGAGAGAGAGAGAGAGAGAGAGAGAGAGAGAGAGAGAGAGAGAGAGAGAGAGAGAGAGAGAGAGAGAGAGAGAGAGAGAGAGAGAGAGAGAGAGAGATGCGATCTTTTTTATTTTGTTTTTAAACTTTTTTTTTTTTACTTTATTTATTGTCTGAATTTAATGGCAAAAACAAAAAGCATCAAAAGGAAAAAAAAGTCGCCCAATTATTTCCAAATTCGCGATAAAATTTAAACTCTGTTCAGTAGGGGAAAAAAAGCTACCTCTCATTTCCGATAAAATTTCATTTAGGAAAAAAATATTTCTTTTAGGATAAATTATCATGAATCATACACCAAAAGACAAATCTGGCCCAACCATTCTAAATCTGCTATAAAAATGAAAATATATGGAGTATAAAATAAAAAGAAAAAATTATATATCTAAACCTGTAAAAGCACAAATAAGCAAAATAAAGTTTTTTTGTTTTGTTTTGTTTTGTTTTTGTTTTTTTGGCAAAAATAAAACAATTAAAACAAGATGGCTATATTTGTAACCATATATATATATATATATATATATATATATATATATAGAGTCCCGTGTACATATATATAAACCAGAAGTATAAAATATATATTTATATATATATATATATATATATATATATATATATATATATATATATATATATATATATATATATATATATATATATATATATATATTATAGGATTACGCAATACCTAAAACTAAATCCCAAGTTGTGCCATGAATGAACCGCAAAATTTCAAAACTCATTTATGTAAATAAAGCAAAAACGTAAAAAAAAATATTAAATAAACATTAATATTAAATAAACATTAAATTGAAAAATGAATGTTGACTTATGAACAGTTATATTAAATTGATTTTTTTTTAGCCAATGTGATAATTCTCTTCATTTTGTTGTGAATAATTAAGAAAAAGAAAGACTACTGTGACTCAATGAGTCGCAAGACATGGGACACGGTTCGAGCGTCGCCCGGGTTCTAGGTAGCTATTGCCTAGATAGGTTTCTCTCCTAGAATAGGACCATACCCTTTTGAAGTGAGGATTTTTTATATATAAAAAGAAAAACGAAAACGGTTTAAAATATTGTATACTAGATTATATGTTTTCTATAGGCCTAAAATTAAAGCCACTAAACTTAGGTGAGATGCGAAATTTTGGCTTTGGAATTTAGGGTAATAAAATGGAAGTCGATTTTAGGTTTTAGGTGTTGAATACCAATATGAATGCTTGACCAGAGCTGCTGACCCGGAAATTTTGTTGAAGAAGCCAACCCCTCTCCGGCTCATCTATTTAAAGTATCAGACTCCGGCCCCGACCCCGGCCCCGGCCCCGGCACAGCCCCGGCACAGCCCCGGCACGGCCCCGGCATGGCCCCGGCACGGCTCCATCATTTTAAAATTGCCCAGCTAAAACTGCTGATGCAAACCTGAACCTTTTTATTATATAGCTAAGAAACCATTTTCGAGCCAACTCTGGCTCCGGCTCCACCCAAACCCTTATGACTCCACTAATCCTGGCTCAGACTCCGCAGCCCATCTGTTTAACTGGAAGTGTGTTAAGGATCTTATGATATCGTTCCCATGAATGTCTTCTCAGTTCAATGCTCCATAAAGAGAGAGAGAGAGAGAGAGAGAGAGAGAGAGAGAGAGAGAGAGAGAGAGAGAGAGAGAGAGAGAGACGTTAAAGTTATTCAAAGTTGCAAGAAGCAATGGTTCCAATCCCTTATGAAATATTAATACCCATTTCGATCTTTATCAAACAAAGTGTGCAAATAAACAATTGAAAGAAAGACATAGTAGAAATAAGAAGAGTAGAAATAGAAATAAGTTTTAAAATATCATAGAAATAAGTAGAAATAAATATTAAAATAGTATAGAAATAATTAGAAATAAGTATTAAAATAGTATAGAAATAGTAGAAATAAGTTTTAAAATATCATAGAAATAAGTAGAAATAAGTATTAAAATAGTATAGAAATAAGTATTAAAATAGTATAAATAAGTAGAAATGGGTATTAAAACAACAACTTACCTTTGGGTGCCAACGTATACCCAACAATTACAGTAACAATACCCTTTTTGTACAATGGTTGAACGACATAAGAAGACAACTCTTTCGACAATTCTTGCCAGTAGCCGCCATGAACGTACATCAAAATGTAGCTGTCTGAAATACAGATGAGTCATGTTGTTTTAAAATTAATATTTGATTTTTCAAAATAAAACTTTAAAAATGATCATCTGTATAAAATTCGGGTTTGCTAAGACTATTATTATGAGAGAGAGAGAGAGAGAGAGAGAGAGAGAGAGAGAGAGAGAGAGAGAGAGAGAGAGAGAGAGAGAGAGAGAGAGAGAGAGAGAGAGAGAGAGAGAGAGAGAGAGAGAGAGATTCAAGCATAATGACTCCAGTATTAAAAAATTATTTCCTTTAATAAGATATTTTAATTAAAATAATATTAAATTGGTAAACCTTTGATATGATTTTCAATAATTATTTTCAATTTAAAAATAAATTTATTATTATTATTATTATTATTATTATTATTATTATTATTATTATTATTATTATTATTATTATTATTATTATTATTATTATTATTATTATTATTATTAATAATAATAATAATAATAATCAGTAAGAAATTAAAATAATCTAATTTTCGTATATTTTCTTTTTTTTTAATATATGAATGAATATAAAATGAAGATCAATAAAATAAATGTATTTATAACCCAAAATCCAGAAAATCCTAAAATGATCCTTATGTTTTAGTTATACAAGGGTCAAATTCACTTACTGTTTTTTGCGGGTTGTAATTTTTTTACCTTTCAAATATTGATGTTCAAAATTAATGAATAAAGAAGACAAATTGATTATAAGCGACAGCAACAACAGTAAATGTGATACTACTACTAAAACTACTTCTACAACTACTACTACTACTACTACTACTACTACTACTACTACTACTACTACTACTACTACTACTAATAATAATAATAATAATAATAATAATAATAATAATAATAATAATAATAATAATAATAATAATAATAATAATAATAATAATAATAATAATAATAATAATAATAATAATAATAATAATAATAATTTAGAATTTGATAAAACATTATAATAATAATAATAATAGTGATATATATAGTTATATACTATTACAACAACTACAACTACAACTCTCCCAACTTACACTACTACTACTACTACTAATTACTACTACTACTACTACTACTACTAATACTACTACCATTACTACAACTACTACTACTACTACTACTACTAATTACTAATAAGCCAACAATAATAATAATAATAATAATAATAATAATAATAATAATAATAATAATAATAATAATAACAACAACAACAACAACAACAACAACAACAACAACAACAACAACAACAACAACAACAACAACAACAACAACAACAATAATAAAATAATAATAATAATAATAATAATAATAATAATAATAATAATAATAATAATAATAATAATAATAATAATAATAATTAGTCGAAATTTGGAAGAACCTTATTTATATACTGAAAATTCGCTCATATAAATATTTTGCGTAATAAACTTTATTAAAACCCCATCCTAACCTGTTCTGCCCTACCATTTTGCATATTATGTTCCATCAACGGAACTCGATCATTGACTACAGTAACCTTTTGTAATACAAAAACTGTTTGTGTGTGTGTAGGTGAGAGAGAGAGAGAGAGAGAGAGAGAGAGAGAGAGAGAGAGAGAGAGAGAGAGAGAGAGAGAGAGAGAGAGAGAGAGAGAGAGAGAGAGAGAGAGAGAGAGAGAGAAATATATTGATTAATGACTTTTCGTTCGCCTTCAGCTTTGATGCGAACTATGCTAGCAACCTAAAAGGAAATTTGTTCGCGTGTCCGCTCATGTGACCGAGCAACCGGACAACCGCATAGTTCTCGCAAACTGTTCGCACTTTGGTGTTTGTGCTTTTTAATTCACAACTAGAGATATGACCGGTTTATTAAATTTCTTTTTAAAGAAAACGGTTTTTTTTCGGGAGGGAGAGGAACAAAAAAAACAGCACCGGCCGAAAAACCTTAGTTTGTTTTATTATTTTGAACACCATAAGAAAAAAAACACGAATCATTTTGAAATCTGAAATAAAAATTTAAAAACTGTTCGGTAGAAGAAAAAGTTTAGGAATATTTTACATCGGGACCATGATGAATCTTACACCAAAAGAAAGACCTGACCCAACCATTTCTAAATCTGATATAAAAAATGAAAATAATTTGAATAGAAAATAATGAAAAAAATTAATATTAGTAAAACAAAACTTCAGCACAAAAATATGATTTTTTTAACACTACTTGCAACCTATGGGGTTGCTCTTTCCGCGCACTATAACTCGAAAAGGGACCTATACCCAAATGATCGACAGGAAAATGTGTCAACATTTGTAAAAAAAAAAAAAAAAACCCTGCTTACGTTTCTCTAACGAATCCAACAAAACCTAACCTAACCTAACCTAACTTAACCTAACTTAACCTAACCTAACCTAACCTAACCTAACTTAACTTAACCTAACTTTAACCCAACCTAACTTAACCAATCTTAACCAACCTAACCTAACTTTAACCTAACCTAACCTAACCTAACCTAACCTAACCTAACCTAACCTAACCTAACCTAACCTAACCTAACCTAACCTAACCTAACCTAACTTAACCTAACCTAACCTAACCAAACCTAACCTATGCTAACCTGCGGCAGGCTGTACAGGAAATTTTTTTCATGTTGTGTCGACCTTTTTTCCTGTCGACCTATTTTCTTGTCGACCATTTGGGATAGTTCTCTCGAAAAGTGTGTAAGAAAACAGCTATACTAATACTAACCATTTGGAAGACTCTCTCCGAAGATATCAAGTTTCGTACGTTCCTCTGTTGAATAACTAACATTAAGAGTGTTCGGGACTGCTTTCAACGAACGATCATGTTCTTTTTTGCACACTTCATAGTGATGTTCCATAACTATGTTGCTGGCAAATCGTTTCGACCATTTCGAAGGAGAATATTGTAGACTAATTTCCTAATATATATATATATATATATATATATATATATATATATATATATATATATATATATATATATATATATATATATGTTATATATATATATATAGTATATAGTATATATATATATATATATAGTTATAGAAAAATATATTTAAATATATATATATATATATATATATATATATAATATATATATATATATATATATATATATATATATATATATATATATATATATATATATATATATATATATATATATATATATAAAGGCTCCTAGCTCAGAGGTAGAGCACTCGCTTAGCAAGCGAGAGGGCCCAGGTTCGAGACTGGGTGGAGCGAGAAAATGTGAGCTATTCTCTATTAACTCTAGCTTTGTCCCACTCAGACGTTAATGAGTACATTGGTAGCGTGCTTTGCTACTAGTGGAAAAACTTCCCTGGCATCCGCGATAGGCCTGGCCAGCCAGCGGATTTAGCCGTTAGGCCCGTGATACCCAAGGACCTTGGTCCCACTGACAGGTCGTATGACCTTCCTGGGGGAGGACGATTCACTTATTTATATATAATATATATTTATATATATATATATATATATATATATATATATATATATATATATATATATATATATATATATATATATATATATATATATATATATATACAAAGGCCAGTGGCCTACAAATTTACTAGACTTGGAGAGAAATTAAGAAACCAGGCATAATTAATACCGATATGTCCCGGTAGATGGCGTTTGAAAGTGTGTAAGTCTGCAAGTCAAAGAAAGCGGGTAAAAATAGAGGGGGAGAGTGTTTGACTTACCAGTGAAGTACATGCAAGACCACGTCGCATGAGGAATCCTCAAAGGAGGGGGTATACGACTGGCAGGAGATTTTAATATATCGATAGTAATTTCGATAGTAATATCGATAGTATGAAAAGAGAGATGCAAAAATTAGACGGGCAGAATGAGAGGGGGGGAGGGAGAGTTATGAGAGGGGGGGGGAGAGTTAGTGAGAGCGAAAGGGTTTATAAGACGAAACTCTCTAGACTCCACCTTTTTCTAGGAGTGTTGTGTGAGTGGAACCACCTCAGATGTTTGAAGCATATTCCATATAGGAGAGAAATACTCTCCTATAAAGAGCAAGCAAATCTCGGTGGTCTGAAGAAATTTGAAGATGCCTCGGAACATCCAATCTCTTAGAAATAATATTTGCTTATTTAGTATGGGAGATAATGTAATTCTTCGAGGAAAGATAGTGAGAAAAAGAAGCACCAAGAATATTAAAGCAGAAGGTTTGATTTGTGTTTTCGATAAATATGTTATGTTAAAAAAGATTATGCCGAGTATAAAAGATGAACGAAGTGAGTTCTTATTCTTATCCACATTTACTTTCAAACCCCTCCTTTTACACACCCTGCCAAACTCGTCTACAAATCTTCTCTCAAACTCTCTTCAGATTCAAAACACAAAACCAAATCATCAGCGTACAATAAGTAGGGCATCCTCCACTCTCTTCCATTCTCTATCAGTCTACCGCCTTCCCCAACCACCCCTACCTCTAATTCTTTCACCACCCAATTTATATACAAATTAAATAGCCATAAGACATGACACATCCCTGCTTCACTTCGCTGTTAATATTAAATCATTCGCTTTGAACTCCATTTATTCTTACACCAGCTTCACCATCGATATACATATTTTTTATTCCATTCAGAAGCCTACCACCAACACCATATATCACTAACACATGCCACAGAGCTTCCCTATTAATCCTGTCATACGCCTGTTGCAAATCCATAAAACTTAAATACAATTTATTCTTCTTCTCTCTTATTTTCTCAATCATGTTTCAATGTTAATATTTGATCTACACATCCTCTACCATTGTATATAATAAGCAACACATGCAATAATTTTTAATATATATATATATATATATATATATATATATATATATATATATATATATATATATATATATATATATATATATATATATATATATATATATATATATATATATATATATATAAACCGTCAAATGGGGGAAAACGAAACACACATATCCATATATAGAAAGTAAATTTATATTGAAATTAATATATATATATATATATTATTATTATATATA
>JABUQX010148104.1:20000-22500 GCA_015478945.1 Trachelipus rathkii | reverse complement strand
AATTTGAAACATAAACTGTAATATAAAGTATAAATACTAAATAGCAGGGCTGCGGAGTCGGAATCGGAGTCGTGGAGTCGTGCAATTTTCCAGGAGTCGGAGTCGAAAACTCTGTGCAAGTGGAGTCGGAGTCGGAGTCGAAGATTCCTGGTGGAGTCGGAGTCGGAGTCGGAGTCGGAGTCGAAAATTTATTATTATTATGATTATTATTAATTATTATTATTATTATTATTATTATTATTATTATTATTATTATTATTATTATTATTATTATTATTATTATTATTATTATTATTATTATTATTATTATTATTATTATTTTATTATTATTTTATTATTATTATTACTATTATTATTATTATTATTATTATTATTATTATTATTATTATTATTATTATTATTTTTTTATTATTATTATTATTATTATTATTATTATTATTATTATTATTATTATTATTATAAAAAGTTTTTGATTTTATTTCCAACGTTCTAAATATTTATTTTTGTACATAATTTAATTTCCTTAAAATAATCTTTGAAAATAATATACAGGAGAAGAAGAAGATATATTTACATAGATTTCCCTACGCGTTTCGTCTCTATACTTGAGACATCTTCAGAGGATTATTTCTTGTAAGCGAATGAGTCTTTAAATTGATATATAATAAGTAAATCAAATGATATTGAGTCTGACTGATAAATACATAAAATTTTATGTTAATGTCTGGTTGCGTGTTTTGATGTAGAAGGCCTCCGTAATTTTAAGTTTCTGGACTTCACACGATCCGTATAATATTGTGAAGTGTTTAGAAATATTACTAATAGTTGATTGACCATGTGCCGTATTGAAATGTTCAAAGATTTTGCTGGGACTGTAGAGATGTTGATATTCCCTGTCCGACAATCTATTCTTCGTGTAACCAATATATGCCGACGTACAGTCTAACTCAGGGCAGTTAAATTGGTACACAACGTGATGGTTGTCGGGCAAATCTCTTGTGCTAAAGGAAGATGACAGTTGTTTGGACTTATGGCATAGTCTGACTTTAATTTTTGAGGTGTCTTTAGTTTTGAGGTGAGAATTCAAAATATTACGAAGGCACAAATAGCATTGGAAGTTTTGAAGAAGAAATTTATCGAATTTTCTGATTATTTTTACTTTCTTTATTATATAATTTTGTAAGGGTTTTATTAATTAAATTTTCAACTGAATATTATGGATGATCACAGTTAATTAAATTTTACTTAATGCGGCAAATTTCTTCATCAAAAGTTTTCCAAGTTGAACATAGGTTGTATGCTCTGTAAACTAAGTTTTTACGATAGATTCTTTGTAAATAGTCGGTGAATAGGATCCATAGTTCATATATCAGAGGGTTTGACATGTATGCCTGTACTAATTGAGCCTCAGAATTAACATTGATTTTGATGTCTAAAAACCGATAGCATTATTAACCTAAGTTTCGTATGTGAATTTTAAGCATGACAACTCTTGAATTCTATTGATAAACTGATGTATATGATCTATGTTCCTAAAAATAGTGAGGGTGTTGTCGACATACCTTATGTAAAATACGGGGTTAAAGTTGTTTGTTTCACGAAGGATTTTGTTTTTCCAGATTGGACATATAGAAGTCAGCAAATGTAGGTCCAAGGTGGTGAGCCCATCGGCACTCCATCAGTTTGTAGATATATGTTTTCTTTAAATTTAAACTGTGTTTGAGTACAACAAATTAATAAAAGGTTCTCATATGTTGTTCTGATATATCTGGTGGGGTAGGTTATTTGAGTGATACACTTCGTTAATTATTATGTCAATCGTATCAAGAACTGGTACATTTATGAACAAAGATTCTACATCAAGTGAGGCAAATATATTAGTGGCTTCAAGTTTTAAGTTTGATAATTTACATAATGTTTCATTATTTGATTTAACTATGAAAGAGTTATTAAGATATGGTCGGATAATGCTGTTCAGATATTAGGCAATTTCGTGTGTAACCGTTCCGCACATAGATATTACAGATCTCAAAGGTGTATTTTTTTAGTTTTTGTGTATTTTATGCAATCTATATATATATATATATATATATATATATATATATATATATATATATATATATATATATATATATATATATATATATATATATATATATATATATATATATATATATATATATATATATATATATATATATATATATCCTAAATTATAAAATCCAGTTCTTTTAATTTTGTCAGAAATTCTTTTGTTTTTTATTTCATAAGTGATTCTGTTAATGCTATTATTATTATTATTATTATTATTATTATTATTATTATTATTATTATTATTATTATTATTATTATTATTATTATTATTATTATTATTATTATTATTATTATTATTATTATTATTATTATTATTATTATTATTTTTATAATTATTATTATTATTATTATGCTTATTATTACTATCATTATTATTATTATTATTATTATTATTATTATTATTATT
>JABUQX010148104.1:15000-17500 GCA_015478945.1 Trachelipus rathkii | reverse complement strand
TATTTTTTATTTTGTTTTTTTTTTTAATTTTTTTATTTTTTTTGTTTTTATATTTTTATATTGTTATATTTATATTTATTATTTTTATATTTTCATTTTTTTTTTATTTTTATATTTATATTTATATTTATATTTATATTTATATTTATATTTATATTTATATTTATATTTATACTTTTATTTTTATTTTTATTTTTATTTTTTATAATATTTTTATTTTTGTAAATTTTATTTTTATTATTTTTATTTTATTATTTTAATTATTATAATACTGATTATAATTATAATTATAATTATAATTATAATTATAATTATAATTATAATTATAATTATAATTATAATTATAATCATTATTCTCAACTATGAAAAAGTATAATAATAAGGAATATATCTCAGTTTTTATGTAGTATCTTCAAAAGCCTAATTATTATTTATCATGTGATACAATCCGCAATCTGATATTCATTTTGAATGCAAGAAAGCAAAGTTGAGGGACTGAACTCTCCTGCGTCAGTAGATCCTTACGAGAAGTAAATTAAATTGCAAATTAAATCCCGTTGAGGAAAGAGATTCATTTCGAAATGAATGAATGAACAGCAATAACTTTCTTGTAAGTTATTGTTACTGCTTTTTTTAAACGGTAATTTTTAGTAGTATTTGTAACTGTATTGGTATTACTATATTTTTTAGTTCTATTAATTCAGATTTTAATAATGTTACATTTGTGAATAATGAATATATTTCTTTTTTCCTTTATTCTTTTTCTTTTAGTTTTTTTTCTTTTCCCCTTTTTCTTTTTTTGATTTTTCCTTTTTTTTTTCTTTTTGTTTTTTTTTCTTTTCTCTTTTTATCCTTTTTTCCCTTTTATATATTGCTATTTTATTGAATGTTATTATTTCAACGTTCCTCCTTAGATCATAATTCACGTCGTCAAAATTTTATTTTTATAATAACTGGTCTTCTGCAAGTGCCGTGTTTTACGACTTTTATTCTTGTTTCAAATCTGTTAGTAAAAGGAAGGAAGAATTTTTTGATAAACTTAGTAAATTTATTTTTTAAAACGGTATTTACTTTTACTATGCCCAAAACCAACTCACCTAAAATTCATTTTTAGTAGAATTTTTATTTTTCTTCGGGAAATTCCTTTTCGGTGTTCAGCAAGCTGTAATCAAAAATAGATTTGGGACTATATTTTCCATGATGGAGTTATTTCCATCATAGAGTTCGTTCATCATTGAATTAGGCTGTTGGTATTGTTTACCGTGCTTGTCACTTATGTGTATGGTATTTGGTGGTAAATTTATAATATGAATAACAAAAATTACATTTTAATTAAAAAAAAAGTAAAAAAATGTTTTTTTTAGAAAAAAAAGATCTTTCTCCAGCAAAACTAAATTGAAGCTCAATGACAAACTCTGATCTAATATTTGGAATCATCACTAAGAGTGAATCAAAATTATTAATTTAAAAATTATTATTTAGTTTGATATGGGAACCTGCATGAAATAACAACAACAATCACACCAAGAACACTATATATATATATATATATATATATATATATATATATATATATATATATATATATATTATTATACATATATATATATATATATATGTTGGCTGTTATATATATATATTATATTATTATTACATATTATTATTATTATTACATATTATTATTTATATTATATATATTATTATATTGTTATTATTGATATTATTATATATATATATATATATATTATATATATATATTATATATTATTATACATATATTATATATATATTATTATTATTATTATATATATTATATATAAATATATATATATATTATTATTATATATATACATATATATATATATATTATATTATTATATTATTATATATATATATATATATATATTAATATTATGTGTGTGTGTGTTAGGTATTTTAGATTGGGAAGAATTAGATTAGGGTAGGTTAGGTTCTGGTTAGGTTAAGCTAAAAATAGATTTAAAATTTAATTTATTTTTCTTGTCCATGCTGCTGAATTGCGCATTAGGGTTAATTGCTCATTATGGTGAAGGTTGTCGTTGAATTGTCCTCCGAATTATTGTCGATGAAACTGTGTCGATATTCTTTATAAACACGACCAAAAATATACATATTAGTAAGACAAATATATGAGAAATAAACTTGAAACTATTTCAGTTATTGGACCCTATTTTAAGCAATGCGTTTGATACATTTTTTGTATTTATCAATTTTTAACATACATACCACACCAGCACCCAAACACATATCGCATTATATTATTATTATTGCTATTATATATATATATATATATATGGCATATAAGATATTATTATATATATATATATATTATTGGTTATATATATATATATACATATATATTATTATTTATATTATATATATTATTATTATTATATATATTAAAGAATATAGATAAAGTATATATTATATATATATATATATATATATATATATGTTATTA
>JABUQX010148104.1:10000-12500 GCA_015478945.1 Trachelipus rathkii | reverse complement strand
TAATTATCATTATATTATTATATATATTATTATTATTATTATTATTATTATTATTATTATTATTATTATTATTATTATTATTATTTGCTTTAAATGTCCTATATCTTTCCTTGATTATGAGTGTAACTCTCTTGCCTTTCATTTTTATTACATGTTATCAAAATTTATAAGACATTTTTCTAAGGTTTTGCCAAAGTTTATTTTCTCTCCTCAATCCTCGACTTCAAATAAAAAGAAAAGAAGAGAAAAAGAAGAAGAAGAAGAAAAAGAGAAACTTTAACAGACTTTCTTTGGACAGACTCCAAATTTGTATCAAAAGTTATGATTGTAGTCTCATTTTAATGTATATACTGTATTTAACGTATTCATGTATGTTTTTTAAAAATTGAAATAGGATTCTTTGTATCTGTTTATTTTTATGGGCTGTCCTTGAAATTACTCAAGATTTATATATTGCAAAACTCTTTCATAAAGTTCTTGACTTTTAAAGGTTATATATACGATCTTTAATTACTCTCTCTTGTTATAAAAGAAAGAGCAACGAAGGAACTTTAAATTTGAAGTATAAACTGTAGTATAAAGTGTAAATATTCATCTGGTTTGATAGGATGCAGATAATAATAATAATAATAATAATAATAATAATAATAATAATAATAATAATAATAATAATAATAATAATAATAATAATAATAATAATAATAATAATAATAATAATAATAATAATATCGATAATAATGTCGATAATAATAATAATAATAATAATAATAATAATAATAATAATAATAATAATAATAATAATAATAATAATAATAATAATAATAATAATAATAATAATAATATAGGAATTCAATATCAGCCTTTGATTTTATAAAGGTTTTACATTTAATTTCCAAGGATCTAAAGGTTTAGTTTTGGATAATATTAAGTTCACTTAAAATAATTCTTGAAAATAATTTTCCACAGAAGTAGAAAGTATCTTTACAGTAATTTCAGAATTTGCTTTCTATTTCAAGTTTCAATGTCTTTGGAAATAAAATGTGGTATTAGTAGAGCAGAACCACTGCACGGCAACACCAGTTTTAATAAAACTCACAGCAGAGATTCTAAATATGTTGCAATGAAGCATACGATAAAGCAAAAGTGACTGACGGCAATTATAAAAAAAGTTATACCTAAAAACTATTAAATAATCTTAAAGGGTTTTAATTATAATCAAATTTCAGACAGACTCCAACTCCATTTTATCGCACTTTACGTGTTAGGTGACTATACAAAGAGAGGGGCATAGAAAGACTATGATCAACTCAAATCATAGCACGATAACTATAAAGATAAAAAAAAGTAAATTAATGCAATATCAAATTTATTCTTTATATATATATATATATATATTATATATATATATATATAATATATATATATATATATATATATATATATATATATATATATATATATATATATATATATAGTGACTATATGTATATATATATATAGTATATATATATATATATATATATATATGAAGATTGGCCTACGAGCTTCATTCAGATCAGCAATATAAACTCTTTTAACGACTTTTTAGTTAATTTTTTTTTGTTTTGTTTTTTTCGTTTTGGCACAGAAAGAAGAAAAAAATATCAATTAAAGGTGAATTTTGATAGACTTTTATGCTCCTGATAACGAATACCATATCCGTTTTTCAAACAAATAAGTATTTATCGAAATAATCCATCCAGGTTTGGGATAGGTTTACAGCAACATCGACTCCTACCGGTTAGGTCTCATTTTCTGGCAACGTCGATCCTTGTAGGCATCCACACTGTTAAAGTAATAGTTGGCTTGGGCGTTAAAGAGCTTGAAGTTGTTTAGGTTAGGTTACTTGGTTGGGTTCGTTAGAGAACTCTAATGAACCCAACAAAACCTAACCTAAGGTAACGTAGTACTAATGCCTGCAATTACTACTACTACTACTAAATTACTACTAACTCTTGTAGCAGGCTGTATGGGGACCGATATTGCCGTAAACCTAGATCTAGCATGTATGAATTAACATTTCCATAAACCTAGATCTAACCTTTTGATCTGGATTCACATATTCGTCACTATACAGGATCATCGCGTAAAAGTCTATCAGAATTAGGTTTTTTTTAGTGAAAATTTTTTCTGAAAATTTTCACCCCTTAAAGTGCATATATATATATAGAGCATATATATAGCATATATATATATATATATATATATATATATATATATATATATATATATATAAATATATTCACATCTAAATACATATATATATATATATATATATATATATATAACTTCTAAATCGTTAATAGCTTATATCGGTGGGGCTCGCTCGTAGGTCAATCAGGCATTCGATTACATAGAATATATATATATATATATATATATATATATATATATATATATATATATATATATATATATATATATATTAGAGGCGTGCATTCAGGGACATTTCATATATTAT
>JABUQX010148104.1:0-2500 GCA_015478945.1 Trachelipus rathkii | reverse complement strand
ATTACCTCCATCCTCTTTTACCGATACTTCAGCTCCGGTCTTCAGATATTTTCTCACCTGCGTCGACAGAAGTAACTCCTCTAATGAATACGACTTCAAAATCTGTCGCATATGCCTTCATGCAATGGATATTAAAGATTTGGAATTCTCTCTATATAATCTCATAGGACTGCCAGTTTGGCTGAAAATTGCTGAACTCTCAATTCTGATTGATTTCGCAGATCAACAGCGCTATCGCCCTTCAGCAAATGACCAAATCAAAAGATTTTATCGGTCTCTGAAGAGTGCTACCATGGCGCGGAAACAAAATTGGTAAATCTCTCTTCCAGTAATTATGCTAAGTTTTCATTCATTCTGATGACTCCAAATTCTCTCCTTTTCAATCAGTAACCGGAAACACCTCCTTGTCCTTTAGAACTTTTTCAAGAACCTAAAAACAGATTCTTGCATCGACTTTATGAAAAAAAATTATGGCTCACATGAAAGAACTTGATTTTTGACAGTTGCTACCTCTTCATCTCTAGTCCATAATCATACATCCATGCCGAACTTCAAACCTATACCCATGCCTTTCTTCGAGTCTATCGCATTCGAAAGAGTCTTGAAGCACCTTATTCTATCCCTTACAAGGTTCTTCAACGGATGGATTGATGCTACAGGATACAGCTTCCCGATGGACGGACGAATTTCATTGTGATTGGTTGTTTGAATCCTCCGCCCTTCACCCTCAGATTGTTTCTCAATCGGATGATCGACGACGCCTTCTCAATGGTTCCTCAATCGTATGATGATTCGCCTACACAGATGGTTGTTCAATCAGATGACGATTCCCCGTCACAGAAAGTCACTTCATCTACTGAACAGCAGTAACATGCTCTAGTGTCTAGGCGTAACCCAGTGCTCAAAGTGCGTTTTAAATAATATATTCAGTGAAATTAGTGTATAAAGTTTAATTTAGTGATTTCTGTGTTAAGGAAATAATATTTTTATTCAAATATTACATAATTTTTAAGTTGCGAAATAAGTAAGTTTGCCTCAAAATATTATAAAAGTCGGAAATCATAGTAAACAAAAAATCAGAGCAACTTGTGTCTTGCCAATATTTATATTTTACAAGCTTTAATCATAAATCTGTGTTATATATGATTTTTACTTTTAATATATGTTAGTATAAAATTATTTTATTATACGATGTTTTCTTTATAAAATATTAGTATATTGTACATAGTTTTGTTTAGCTCTTCGCTACAGTGTATCGAAGAAATGATCTCTGAATCTTCCAGCCAAATATAGTGGTTCTCTGAAATTTTGAAAACTACAAAATTTCAAATGAAAACTTGACTCGAGCGTAAAGCATCGAGAAAAATTAATAAATGTTAAAAAGTAATGTATTTAACTTAAGGTCAGCGACTCGTTTATATATATTAAAGATGATGTTTAATAAAAATTAACCAAAAAATATAAAGTTGTTTCACTCTCCCATTAAAGAGATAACTATAAAAGAGTTCTAATGTCTTATGTGGCTGGTTCACCTAGCCCCACCGTACCAAACTCCCAACACTCATGCCTTTTATATATATATATATATATATATATATATATATATATATATATATATATATATATATATATATATATATATATATATATATATATATATATATATATATATATATATATATATATATTTATATATTTATATATATATAATAATTGCTTTAAATTAAATTAACTGTTATAAAATTAAGCATTAATGCTCATTAAAATAATAAAGAAAATATATTCATACAACTTACATAATCACCTCTCAAAAACTGAGAGAAATAAAAATATGTATTTAAAATAATACGCACTAGAAATTTATAAAAATATTTCAAAGAAAAAGCGTACCACCTAAAAACATAAATTGATTTCCTAATATACATTCATTATAACTTCTTAAAGATAATTCCAATAATTTGTCTTTAAAAATATTTAGTATTTAAAGCATTCAGGCAGACAGACAGACAAACAGACAGACAAATAGATAGATAGATAGATAGATAGATAGATAGATAGATAGATAGATAGATAGATAGATAGATAGATAGATAGATAGATAAAGAAAAGAAAGAAAGGTAGAGAGAGAGAGAGAGAGAGAGAGAGAGAGAGAGAGAGAAGAGAGAGAGAAAGAGAGAGAGAGAGAGAGAGAGAGAGAGAGAGAGAGAGAGAGAGAGAGAGAGAGAGAGAGAGAAAGAGAGGGAGAGAGATTCTATACTGAAATATAGTTTAAATAGTATAATAATTAACAGTAAAAAATGTAATAATAAAAATACAATTTAAATATAAAATTATATAATTTAACATAACTTTTAAAATAATTGTTAATATATTAATATATTTAAATTTATATACAATATAACTGTACTATTGAAGTGGCACGAAACGCGAAAGCGTTTCAATGATAAATGCTGAAAACGGTTAAACACCCGCATCATAAACTGAATCGGGAAGTGATACC
>JABUQX010148103.1:20000-22710 GCA_015478945.1 Trachelipus rathkii | reverse complement strand
ATTAATGTTAGATTGGTTTCAGATAATAATTTATGCTCTAAGTAATTCAGGCAGGTGTTTGAGGTATCTTCCTTTTGCACAACCATAAAATATTTACAATTTGATGTAGTGATAAAGAGTAGTCAAGCTTATTTATATTGTTTTATGTGTAATAGCAAAGAAATCTAAATTTGTTATAATATGTATTCATGTTAGATCGGTTTCAGATAATAATTTGGGTTAATAGGTAATTTAGGCAGGTGTTTGAGGTATCTTTTTTGCACAACTGTAAAAATTTACAATCTGATATAGTCATAAAGAGTAGTCAAACCCATTTATATTGGTTATATGTTATAGTAAAGAACGTAAATTTGTTGTAATTTATATTCAGTTGTTAGATGGTTTGCATAATAATTTGGGTCTTAGGTAATTTAGGCATGTATTTGAGTATCTCCCTTGCACAACCGTAAAAATTTTGTGAAATTACTTTTAGTAAAAAGCTATAGTCAAGTTTATGTATTTTGTTAATGTGTAAAAGCAAAGAAATCTAAATTTGTTATAATATGTATTCATGTTAGATCGGTTTTAGATAATAATTTGGGCTCCTAGTTAATTTAGGCAGGTGTTTGAGGTATCTCCTTTGCACAAAATATCTACAATTTGATGTAGTGATAATGCGTAGTCAAGCTTTTTTATATTAAATTGTTATATGTGTATTATCAAAGAAATCTAAATTTGTTATAATATATATTCTTGTTAGATCGGTTTCAGATAATAATTTGGGCTCCTAGGTATTTAGGCAGGTGTTTGAAGTATCTCCTTTGCACAAGCGTAAAAAATTTATAATTTGATATAGTTATAAAGCGCAGTAGTCAAGCTTTATTAGTATTGTTATATGTATTAGTAAAGAAATCAAAATTTGTTATATAATATTTTTATTCATGATAGATCTGAAATAGGCAATCTTGGACCCCAAGTACTTTTAGTACAGTTTGAGGTATCTTTGCACAAGCGTAAAAAATTTATAATTTGATATTTAGTGGTAAAGCGTAGTCAAGCTTATTTATATTGTTATATGTGAAATAGCAAAGAAATCTAAATTTGTTATAATAGTACTTCATGTTAGATCGGTTTTAGATAATAATTTGGGCTTCTAAGTAATTTAGGCATGTGTTTGAGGTATCTCTTTGCACAACCGTAAAAAATTTACAATTTGATGTAGTGATAATGTGTAGTCAAGCTTATCTATATTAAATTGTTATATGTGTTTTAGCAAAGCAATCTAAATTTGTTATAATATGTATTCAAGTTAGATCGGTTTCAGATAATAATTTGAGCTCCTAGGTAATTTAGGCAGATGTTTGAAGTATCTCCTTTGCACAACCGTAAAAATTTTACAATTTGATGTAGTGATAAAGCGTAGTCAAGCTTATTTATATTGTTATATGTGTAATAGCAAAGAAATCTAAATTTATTATAATATGTATTTATGTTAGATCGGTTTCAGATAATAATTTTGTTCTCCTAGGTAAGTTAGTCAGGTTCTTGAGGTATCTCCTTTGCACAGCCATAAAAGATTTGCAATTTGGTGTAGTGATAAAGCGTAGTCAAGCTTATTTATATTGTTATTTCCACTCAGGTATAAATTTACAAGAGTTTTAATGATATATTTCAATTTTTATATTTTCATTTAAATATTTTGAACTAAGTTTCAGAACCTACTATGGGTCTTGCAAAAAAGCGTAGTTTGACCCATATTTCAGGACATACTATGGGTCTTACAAAAAAACTAGAATATACAGACATGTTGATCCTCTTCAGTAGGTTACTATCTTACATCCTACATCCTTCAGGTAAAAAGTTACAAGAGTTGCAATGTTGATGCTATATAAAAATTTCCATATTTTCATTAAAATAATTTGACATATATATTTTAGGACCTACTGTGGTTCCTTCACAAAAAACGTAGGATATACAGAAAAATTGGTCATCTTCAGTAAAGTCATGTCTAACATCCCATGGTTAAATTAAAGATTGTTGCCCCTCATAAAAAAGTTACTGCAGTTGAAACGTTGATTCTATGTCCAATTTCATATTTTTATTCAAATATTTTGACCCTTATTTAAGGATCTTCTATGGGTCCTACAAAAAAAGTAGAATATACATAACTATTGGCCCTCTTCAGTATGTCACTGCCTTACATCCTGTAGTCAAATTAAAAAATGTTGCCCCCCCCCACGAATAAAAAGTTACAAGAGTTGCAATGTTGATGATATGTTCCAGTTTTCATATTTTCATTGAAATATTTTGACCCATATTTTAGGACCTACTATTTGTCCTACAAAAAAGAGTAGGAGACAAAGACATTTTGTCGAGAAGTCTTGCACGAAGTCGAGAAGTCTTGCACGTGTAATGTTCACTCAAGCGTAACAGCCTGACAACTGAAACGAAAGGGCGCGCTGTGGGAGTGGATGCGGGCGGAGAGAGATAGGCGGAAGGGGCGTACGGCGACTTCAGCGCTGTTTTGCAACTTGGCTAGCGGCAGTTGGGTGAACTACTAAACCTTACCGCCCATCAGCGAACTCTTCATGGTAAGCTCTAGGTTGTTTAAAAATGACCTAATATGCTCTTTCTCAATAGTTTCAATTTATATTTAAATCTTAACCTCAAACCGCAAACAGACCTCAGGTGATTATTTTCTTAATACATCAAAATCACTCAAAGTTGATTT
>JABUQX010148103.1:15000-17500 GCA_015478945.1 Trachelipus rathkii | reverse complement strand
TATCTCATACTGCTAACGTTTTAGAAATATTGTTTTTATCTTCGTCCACATATCTAATATTATTGGCAAAATAATTTAGCTTTGCCCATGTGTAAGCATCCATTTTTAAATGCACGAAGCGTCCCTTTAAGCAATTTTTAAGTTTATTTTTTTGCTTATCCGCTTCTTCTAGAACTATTTTACAAATATTTTCCCGGTCTAAAGGGACTTCCAGTTTCGAAGCCATGTCTCCACACAGTGCTTTAAATCCTGGTCTTGCAAAGAAAACTAATGGGTCACTATCTTTAACAACCATTATAATCAATTGTATTTTGAATTTTTCACTTGACATAGACATAACAAGTTTTTGGCAACTGAAAAAGTTTCCACTTTAGTCTGAGTTTTTGAAATTAAAGGTATATCCTGATTACCTTTTGCTTCACCTTTCTTTTTAACAATTGCACAGCAGACACTCACGTGCAGAGCGTATCAAATGTCGCATTAATTTAAAGGATCCAGTAAAATGGCCAGACCCATGAGTAACTGATAACTATTAGTAGACTCACTGTGCATGATCGAACCGACCGTTTCCCATATCAACTTTGTTAACTATTTCATATTGACAAATGAAAGTACTTTCTTTATCTTCGTGAGAGTGAGCAGCAATATATTTGCAATACAAGGTGGTGCCCTGGGATCTTGGCCTGTGCTCCGATCACGATTCTCCCAAGGATACAAACCCACCAATCAAAGTTTCATCCATGGAAGTATAGAAACTCTTTTGTCATTGAACAATAAATATACATACGAAAATTTCGAAAGAATAGCAGCAGCGGTTATATATAGTTGCAGTATATAGTTAAGGCTATTGTATATGTTGTTAAGCAAATATAAAGTTAGCTATATATATATATATTAGTTGCGAACCGCTAGTTAGCTATTATACATATATATATATTATTGTAGTTATTGTTAGTTGCCATTGTTATTATGCAGTTAGCTACAGTTAGTTAGTTATATGTTACATATATTATTATTATTAGATTTTTCATACATATACATATATATATATATATATATATTAGTAATAGTTAGCTAGCTGCTACTATTATTGTTAGCTACAAGGTTACAGTTAGCAAGAAGGCTACAAGCTAGTTGCTATTAGCCAGCTAGCTAGCATATTAGGCTATTACAAGTTACAGGTTAGCTATTGTTGCCATTAGCATTGCAAGCGTTAAGAAAAAGATAGTTATAGTTATATATATATATATATATATATATATATATATAAATAATTTTTATAAACCCTTTGGCAGAAAGCAAACTATGACTTAAAAACTTTTTTATTGAGACACTTTAGCACAATTAAAACATATTAAAACTTTTTGTATTCCCTGAGTTAATGGTATCAAATGCAGTAGTCTTTTTATTTGTGGTAAAGAAAAGTACTGTATAAATTTGTTGATTTAAGTTATAAAAGAACTTCATTTTTTTCCCTATTTTGAGCTCAAATTGATTTATTTTTAAATTCATTTTATTTAATTTTTTTTAGTTTATTTCGACTTAAATATTTATTATTTGTGTGTCCAATAATGAGTGTCAGTATTTATATATAATATAAGTAGCAAGAAGTATATAGTTATTAAGTGAAGGTTGGTTGGAAAGAAGCAGCAAGAAAGGCGAGCAGGAGGAGGAGGTATGGGAGGAGGCAGCAAGGCAAGGGAGTTGAAGGAAGGAGTGAGCAAGCATATTAGTTAGTTGTGCAAGGCAGTTACATATATACATAAAGGCTAAGAAGTCTCTGTTAGTAAAAATGGGGCCTCAAAGATTTAAACAGTGAGGTTTAAGGATGGAATTTAATCCTTTTTTTTTTTTTTTTTTTAGGGGCCTCGAGTCGACGGGGGACTCAGGGGGGGGACGTTTCATACCCCGGAAGGGATGGTCGGAGGAACCCCGCGACACCCAAAGACCAAAGAGCGGGGTTCCGGAGACCCATCCCCGGAGGGGGATTAGTCCCCGTCGCAACGTGGAGGCCGAGAGCCTGACTCCTGCCATCTTTGCGGTTTACCCTATGGTATTCCTTTAGTTAAAGTAATACCAAAGTGTTTTTGGAAGTAAAATTTTATTCTTTTTTTTTTAACTAAAGGGAATACCATAGGGTAAACCGCAAAGATGGCAGGGGTCTCTCGGGCTCCCGGTGGACGACGGGGATTATCCTCTGGGGATGCCGGAACCCCCGCTCTTTGGTCTTTGGGTGTCGCGGAGGTTCCTCCGACCATCCTACGGGTATGGAAAACGTCCCCCTCTGTCCCCCGTCGGCTCGAGCCCCTAAATGGGGGAATAATTTTTAAAATATTTTCGATGAATAAGAAATAAAAAAAAAAAAAAAAAGGTAAATCCCATCCTTAGAATTTTCCGCTGATTCCAAATATATAATTTGTTTTACTGTAGGAGCTGCCGGTCCCTAGTTACATACTGTGAGCATTAAAAAAATCTGACCATCTATATATATATATATATA
>JABUQX010148103.1:5000-7500 GCA_015478945.1 Trachelipus rathkii | reverse complement strand
ATATGTCAGGAGGGAGTGTGTTGATAAGGTGAATGGGTTGTCTGCTATTTAGGTATTTCTGTGTGATAATTGTGTGCATGTGCTTGTTTAGAGAATTGTTGTCAGTAGGTGAGGGATGGTTGAATTGATGTTGCTGCAATATAGAGCAGTGGATGAAGGCTGGTATTTTAACCAGTGTCTTGTATAGTCTTGTATGCTATTTTGGCAGAGATGAGTTTGATTGAGACTGTTGGTGTGAAATTATTTCCCTACCATGTCAAGATGATCACGTATGGAGAGGATATTTGCTTCGTCGTGTAGATATAGGATTGATATTTTTTTTTGTGCAATCTGTTATGATTCGGAAGGCTGAATTTTGAATTTTTCCTAATTTTTTACCATTAAGGGGAGTTGTAGCTGGGTACCAGGCTGGGAATTCATAGTTGAGTGTGAGTCATATGAAGAGTTGTATGAAAGGATAAGGGTGGATGATATATTGCTAAAGTTGTTCTGTGTGGAAGTGCGTAATATATTTAGCTTTCTGCTTGTGAGGTTGGTTGTGTGATAAATGTGTGTAAAAAAGGTAAAGTGTGTGTCGAAGGCGAGGCTGAGGATCTTTGGAGTTTTGTTTAGAGGTATTAGAACACTGTTTAGCTTTACCCTGCGGGTGAAGGGAAAATTGGTGTCTATCAGTAGTGATTAAGATAATTGAGGCTTTTTCTGGCGATGCTGTCATTTTAATAATGTTGAGCCATTCAAGTCGTTGGGTGTAAGCTTGTGAGAGTCAAGTGGCTGCGAGTATGGGTATGCTTTGTGTCATAACCGTTATTTCATGAGTTTTGTGCTTGGCATTTGTAGGAATAAGTGGGTCGGCTGTAAATAGGTTGGAAAGAAGAGGGAATAGAATGGTTCCCTTTGGGACTATTTTCTAAGTTTTATAGTTTGTGATAGGTATTTTTTTGCTAAATACTTGAGCTGCTAGTCCTGATAGGAAATTAAAGATCCACCTTTGTAATTATTGGTCTTCTGTATGTCGAGGAATCTCTGTCCGAGTATGTGACTGTGGACTGTGTCAGAGGTTTGGTTTATGTCTATTGATATAAGAATGGTTCTGTGAGAAGGTGTTTTGTTAAGGCCGTTGATGATGTTTTGGGAGATAGTGGTTAGAGAGGTAGGGGTTGAGTGATATTTTTTTACCCCGTTTTAGAAGTCGGAGAAGTTTTGGGAGATAATGGGTAGAGTTGTAGTGGCTGAGTGATATTTTTTTTAACCCGTTTTAGAAGTCGGAGGAGTGTGTGAATGAGTGGAATTTGGTGATGAATATGAGTTTTTGCATTCATTTGCATAAGGTAGAAAGGTAAAGGAGTGATATTGGGTGGTGTGTGGATAGGAGGTTAGGATCTTTCAAGATTTTAGTTTAAGTATTATTATTTTTTTTAATTTTGGGATAAAATTGTATTCCCAAGATTTATTGCAGATTTTGGTTAACAAAGCTACTGATGTCTGTTCTATGTGTTTCAGATTTAGATTAGAGGTATTGTCTGGTCCAACAGGTGGGGAATTTATGAGGGATTTAATTCCTATTCTTGTGTTTTGTGGTGAAGGGGTGTTGGCTTTTGTTCTAGACGAATCTGTCTAATAGTTTTCTTATTGCTTTGGTGAGTTGGCTTACATGTTACAGTATATAAGAATAACATTGTCTTTGCATGCTGCAGTGTTGTCTAGGGCAGCATTTCTCAACCTTTTAAGTCTCGCGACCCCCCGAAAGCCAAAACGCATAAAGTTATTAACCTCGCGACCCAATAATTACCCCATATATATATATATATATATATATATATATATATATATAGTAGTATAGTAAGTAAATAAATATATATATATATATATATATATATATATATATATATATATATATATATATATATATATATATATATAAGGTTATATATATATATATATATATATAAAATTCCTTAATAAAAGATGCTTTTCGATGCATTATGAATATAATTTTCATTTTTTTAAGTATTAACTTTTTATAAATAACAACTGTGTAACATTTGATTATAAATATTTTATTTTTTGTGACCCACCGCGACCCACGGTATATACGCTTGCGGCCCCCTTGGGGGTCGCGACCCCCCGGTTGAGAAACGCTGGTGTTGTCTAGGGTATAGAAGAGTGTTGATTTTGGCTTTAAGTACTTTATTTATTGTTGGTGGGTTGTTTTAAGAGATGTGAAGACGCTTGATGATTTGCCAAGTTTTTATTTGTCATTGGGGTTGGTTAACTTTTTCTGTAGGTATTCTTTGAATTTGTTTGACTAATGCATTATTTCTAATGCTAAGATTTGCATGTTTTGGGAGTTTATTCGTGTGGTTAGATTGGGTGCGTGAGTTCTGTGCTGTAGTAGATTGTTTCTTTGTTAAATTAATTCACAGATTTCAGGAGTTAACGAAGGGTTATATTGATTTCTGCATCCTCTGGGTGTGTATAGATTGGATATTTTTTGTATTGT
>JABUQX010148102.1:5000-16333 GCA_015478945.1 Trachelipus rathkii | reverse complement strand
ACTACTACCTTTTAACATGCTGTATCCCCTTTTCAGAGGGTAACAGAGGACTACATGGTAAATTGAACTTTAAGTCCGGCTATCCCAAACCAGCACCACTATATATATATATATATATATATATATATATATATATATATATATAAGAATATATAGGTATATATATATATATATATATATATATATATATATAAATAGTATATATATATATATATATATATATAAGAAATATTATATATATATATATATATATATATAGCTATATATATATATATTAAAAAATCTATTTATTTTTTATAGTTTTTACTCATTTTTTTAAAAATAAATTGACGTATATACATATACTGTATTTTTTTTTTAATTCCCATTTACCATAAAAACCCAGACCTGGGATTGGTGGGAAGCTCCTTGGGGAGTATCCAGTGCAAAGCCCTGCATAAGTTTCTAGGTGGCAATAACTATTAACAGCTAACTTACTAGCTTCCAGAGCCTCAAATTATGACTCACCACAGTGTTCAAAGTTTTAAATAATATAATTTAAATATACATTTAATTACTTAAGATAGTCCCAGCTATGTTATTACTATCAATAACCTGTAAAAATAGCAATACCATTTACCTTCACAAGGCAATCACTAGGGCAATGACATTCATTCAGCAGTGGGGAATTGCACAATGTCTGTTGTCTGTTACCAAATTATATGTTTAAGTGGACGTTGCACGTATGGATTTCCTAACTTTTGAGGGTAGAAATCATCAATTCTATGATTTTTAGGGTTTGCCAAACTTCTAGTGTAGAATTTTTTAATGCTCTTTCGAATGGTTTGGTTATTTTTAACAGGCAAGAAATATTTTTATTCAATAATATATAGGAATGTCATCCTTCATTCTCAAATGTTTTCACTATAACCTTTTATTATTTCATAGAATCACATGAAACTTTCCGAGCAAGTATAGTTGGGAAAGATACACATTTTTGTACAAATAAATTTTTTGTATGGAGAACGACTCCTGTCTCTCTGTGCATGTGGGAGGCCTCTAAATTTTCAAAAGCCCCATCGGTAGCGACAAACCCTCCCTTGAGTTAACAAAAACATTTATCTAAACAAAAATGTAAACCTTGCCTAGTAGGATATGACCTGAAAGTTTCATATTGATTGAACAAAAAATAAAAATTTATCATGAATTTTTTTTTCAAGCAAAAAAAAAAAAAAAAAATTAACCGAAACCTGTTTTTTTAATATTTACTCCATTGCAATGAAACTTCACAGCTTGTGTACCTCTAACAAAATATACATATTTTATTTAGATTATTATTTAGGCGCTCAATGTAGTTTGCCGCTGATCACGAGAAAACTTTTTGAAAACTTTTTTGAAATGTTTCCCATGAGCAGCCACAAATCTACAGCTAAATATACAAAATTTTTTATAAGCAGAAAATGTCCACCTTCCCCAATTATATATACTCTGGAAAATTTCAAACTGATGGTATAAATAATAAACGTTTTTATGATTTTTTATTTTTGAGTTTAAATTTTTTTAACGATTGGTGTCACTTAACATATTTATTATTCCATCTATTAAGAATGAAATTTTTAAGGCTTTATATAATTTGACGATATAATATCTTTTATTTAAATAAACTAGGCCGCCCACGGTTTTGTTACTTGTGCAGGAAAACTTTAAAATTTATAAGTTTTCCCATGAACAGCGGCAAAAACGTTGGTATACAAAAATTTATCTAACACAATATGTGTATCCTTCCTAATTATCATGCTCGGAAAGTTTCGTATTAATCGGATATATAATAAAAAGTTATTACGATTTTTTTTAGCTGCAAAAAAAAAAAAGGAAAAAAAGTAGAGTCAAAACTATGGGATGGAGCATTTAAACGTCTCAGCAGCTCGGTATTAAATTTACTTGTAAATTTTCTTTATACACATTTTCCATATGCAAATTTGTTAGCTATATACCTCAACTGTTTGGGCTACTAAGCTCACAGTTCGCTCTTGACTATTTTATTAAAAAAAAAACTTCTTTACATTGAGCTGCTATCTCGGGGTATAACAAAATCCAACACTATTTTTATATTTTTCTCTTTTTGTTTTCAATTTTGTATGCATTGAACTACATTTTGATGTATGATTCATGCAAATATAAAACTTTTGGTATATTTCTGGATAACTTTTAAATTTTATGGAGAAATTTAGAGATTTAGTTTTTTAAAATAATTTTTTTTTCCTCTATATATTGCTACTATTTGTGAGTTATTTCATAAACCATATGGTATAGCAAGTATTTCAGTGAAATCTGCTTGCAAAAATCCTTTGTAGTTCAGCAGAAATTCTCTGCCGTTAAAAATTGCTGATTAAAAATGTTAAAAATGTTGATTCATGATATTTGGGAAGAAATACACAAAATCTAAACACTTTTTGCATATGTCATCAAAACAAATATTGTCGAGAAATGATTTCCTCTTTCGAATGGTCTATAATTTATCCCAAAAAAATTACATTAGTGTTGTTAGAATCCACGCACAACGTCCCCCTTTAATTTGTAAATTTTATACTGTACCTTATTAATTAATTTTGTCAAATTCTGAAGTTCGTTACAAAACCAAACTAATCATTTGACATTTATATATATATATATATATATATATATATATAAATATATATTATTATATACATATTATTATTATATATATATATATATATATTAGTTATATATATATATATATATATATATATATATATATATATATATATATATATATATATATATATATATATATATATATATATATATATATATATATATATATATATATATATATATATATATATATATATATATATATATATATATATATATATATATATATATATATATATATATATATATATAGTATATATATATATATATATATATATATATATATATATATATATATATATATATATATATATATATGAGAGAGAGAGAGAGAGAGAGAGAGAGAGAGAGAGAGAGAGAGAGAGAGAGAGAGAGAGAGAGAGAGAGAGAGAGAGAGAGAGAGAGAGAGAGAGAGAGAGAGAGAGAGAGAGAGAGAGAGAGAGAGAGAGAGAGAGAGAGAGAGAGAGAGAGAGCCTATTTAGATTATATGGTATTTGATGAAAAATGAACGGATGATGCAGTGAAGAATTGATAAAATAAGAAAAGAAGGTGCTAGGGTGTTTCGTGGTGTGAAGGCATAAATGAGTATATATTAAGATGGTTTGGTCATATGTATATAGTGGTGGGTGTGTTGGAAATCAACTGGCTGGGAGATTGAAGAAAAAAATGGTTGAGTCAGAAAAAGTGTGTCTAAAGGAAAGGAATGCAAGTTTGGTGGTGGCAAGAAGAAAGGTGCTTAAAAGGAGGGAATGGTGGGGTTCTGTGATAGGAAATGGTTGTTGGCCTGGGTCTGGGGATGAAGCCTTACATTAATGAAATACCAGTGGGGGGGAGGGGTCTGTCACTGTGTTGATATCCTAGGGTAGATTTTTGACTTCAATGGGCTCACGCTTAAGGGTGTGGTATGTAGGGCTTTCCTTTTGACTTGCATGTTCTACTTAACTATTTATATATATATATATATATATAGTATACATACACGCCCATATATATATATAAGGAAGAAGAAAGGAAGATAAGAGTGGTGTGGAGAGAAAGAGTATATATATATGTTATATATATATATAAAGTTATAGAAAGTATATATATATATATATATATATATATATACAGATTAATTTTAAATTTTGGAAAATGCCTTCAGATTATAAAAAATTTAAAATCAAAATGAATTGATCTAAAGATGTTTATAAATTTATATTCCCAAAGTATTATATATATATTAATAAAACAAATAAGAAAACATACCTGTCCATAACCGCAAGCAATTTGAAAGTGGTGCTGTAGGAGTATAAAATAAAAAATTGTAAATGGCAGCAGCGTCCAATTTACTTTGCTGAACTTCATTAAAAATAATTTTAAAACAAATAATGGCACTTTTGATAAATTGTAAAATAATACTGAATATTTTAAGAATTGCTCTATGATAAAAATAAAAATAAAAAAAATAAAATTTATTAATTAGAAATATATAAAATATATAGTTAAATAAATTCAAATAATTGAAGTCCCATTTAGTTAACAGATTTTAATTATTCATTGATGTAATAAGGTAATGAAGGGTGAAATAAGATATAGCTATACTGGCACTTCAAAGACGCTTTATAAATAAGGTATAATTAAAACTCATATTAATTATTCACTAAATTTCAGCAGAAACTTTATACAATTCTTGGTAAATTATAACTCGTATACGCCTATATTACATATCCCCAAAAAAATGTAACTAAAACCTTCCAACTTTACAAGAGACCAAAATAAAATAGTAAAAATAGTTAAAATACCAATTAAAATATGCTAAATTGAGAGTTATCACATTTACATCTTTGTGTGCAAGTATAACACAGCTGCTGAAGATTCTTGAAGGGGGCTCTCACTGACTACATCAACTCGAAAAGACACGATTTCTAAGAGAAATATCATATGAATAAAAAAAATAACGAAATTTTTGCAAGTTAGCCTAGGAGTTTGCAAGTAAACTTTTGAAATGCTTTTACATATAACTATAAGATTACTTTGTAGCTATATACTTAAACCCAAAATAAACATTTTTTTAAGTTATGACATTATTCTTCTTGGGGTACAATATGTAGATGTATTTATAATATAGCTTTAAAAATTGAGTGCTTATCAATAAAGAAATTTATTATAAAGATAAGCCTATGCAAGAAATATAGTTAGAATCCATATAGAACCCACTGAGGCAATCTCAGTCAGACAATAAGGTATCTATTTTAAATAGCCCATCTTAGATTTAAATTTAAATCAATCAAATAATACATGCAACATGCAATTTAGTATGTTAAATTGTAAATAAAAATGTCAACTTGCTGAACATGCAAATGTAAACTTAAGGTTTTAGTAAAAAAAAAAATTAGTTTTTTTATTTTCATATCTGGTACTGCCATTATTCCCAAATCTTAAAATGTTAGTTTATACAATAGTTTCTGCTCCTTTAAAATATATTATATTTTGTTTTTCCCACTTGTCTCACTTAAACATTTGTATTCTCTAGCTTTTGAGTCCTTTTTGAAAAAAGTAAAAAATAATTGGTAATTGTAGAGCTAAGCGTATGATGAAAAATCATTTTTTTTTATAACGCTTTTTTGAAATATTTTTTGAAAACTCTAAGGTTATGATAAGATTTAATAAGTATATATATACAGATTTGTGTACACTTAATAAAACTTATCCTAACTTAAACTGAATCATATATATATATATATATATATATATATATATATATATATATATATATATATATATATATATATATATATATATATATATATATATATATATATATATATATATATATATATATATATATATATATATATGGGCAGATATAAGAAACTTGCATGAATATTGAAACAGTAAAGCCACATGGGCCTATCGAGACTGTCCCAGTCAACCCACTACCCAAACATGCTCATGCAAATCCACAAAGCACCCTAGGGCTTGTCAATTTGTTGTAACTACAAATCCACCAATTTGGCTTAGTCAAAACTAATGATATATAAATATGATACCCAAACCATCCGCATGCATTAATAACTAAGTTATGGTCACACATGCCATCTAACTATAACTATATCACAACTAAAAACCCGCCAATTTGGCTTCGTCAATATATTATATGATTCCCAACCCATCCATAAACGAATCTAACCCTTTCTTAAATGTTGCAATCGAGTCACACTCAACAACCTCCTCTGGCAGACTATTCCAAAATTTAACAACCCTATTACTGAATGCATGCTTTCTTATATCAAGATGGCATGCTTCTTAATTTTCTTATTATGCCCCCTGGTCACCTGTCCATGTTCTACTATGAAAAATTTATTGGTCTCTGTATTATCAATAGATGTAGCTAAATATTTTGTAGACTTGTATCATGTCCCCTCTGAGAAATCGCCTTTCTACAGAAAACATTCCTAACTCCTTCAGCCTCTCCTCATAGCTCTTACCCTCAAACCCAGAAATCATCCTTGTTGCTCTACGTTGCACTCTCTAGCATATCTAAGTCTTTCTTTAAATAAGGGGCCCAAACTTGTGCACAATACTCTATTACTGGCCTAACATAGCTATTATACAGTTTACTTATTACTTCCTTGCTCTTGTAAACAACATTGCGATTTATTATGCCCAGCATCTTATTAGCTTTATTTCTAGCTTCCAAACACTGATTAGCTACTTTCAAATTACTGCTTATAATCACACCTAAATCTTTTTCTTGGTCCACAGACTCAAGCCAATCCCCATTCATATCGTAGTTAAAACTTTTATTTGAGTAACCTAGGTGAAGAACCTTACACTTTTTACTATTAAAATTCATTTGCCACTTATCTGCCCACCTAAGAAGTTTATCAAGATCATTTTGAATCTTTATGCATCCTTCACTATTCCTAACTGAGGTGGCCACTTTAGTATCATCTGCAAACTTAGAAACCTTGCATTTAAGTCCCTGGTCTAAATCATTTATATATATGAGGAACAATAGTGGCCCCAGCACTGAACCCTGTGGAACACCACTCTTCACTATTTCCCATGATGATTTATTCCCATTTAGTTGTACACACTGTTTTCTATTTCGCAACCACTCTTTAATCCAACCATGTACCACTCCATCTATACCACATTGCAATAACTTTTTCATCAGCCTTATGTGGGGAACCTTATCAAAAGCTTTACTAAAGTCTAAATATACAATATCAACTGATCTCCTTGGTCAATGCAGTCAGTAATGTATTCCATAAATTCTAAAAGGTTTGTCTGACATGACCTACCCCTTTCTGAAACCGTGCTGGGAGTCGTACAATACCTTGTTATCTTCTAAATATTTCTCTATATGACCTTTCAGTAACTTTTCCAGAACCTTTACAACTAGAGATGTTAAGCTAACTGGCCTATAATTTCCCAAATCTTCCTTACTACCTTTCTTATAAATAGGCACAACATATGCTGTTTTCCAGTCATCTGGTACCTCACCAAATGTTATAGATCGCTTAAAAATCAAATTCAGTGCCTTTGCAATGCTGATACTACCCTCTTTCAGAATTCTACCATATATCCCATCAGGCCCTGCAGCTTTACTTGGATCAATATGGTCTAATAAACGTTTAATATCTTTTACGTCAAATTCAAATTCTGTAAGTCTATTTGTTACATGCATACAAGAACTATTAGTCTCCAAACTATTATCTAATCTTTCTTCAGTAAACACTGAAGCAAAATAAGCATTGAAAATGTTGACCAACTCTTATCTGAACTCACTAAATTTTCATCAATTTTAATTGGACCAATTGTCCTATTCTTACTTTTAAATTTATAAAAGCTAAAAAAACTTCTTCAGGTTCTTATTACTATTCCTTGCTAAATTAATTTCTGCCTCTCTCTTTGCCTTTCTTATTGACTGGTTAAGTTCGTTTCTATTTTTCCTATAATTTTCTAAATCATCTTCCCTATTACTACCCTTGAATATTTTAAAACATCTACGCTTTTCATTAATTTTCTCTCTTATCTCTCTATTCCACCAAACAGGTTTTCTCTTTGCCACCCTAATGGGTTTATCTTTAAAACATACTGACTGAATATTCATTAAAATTTGCTTAAAATGTTCCCACATGAACATGATAAACAGTTTTGGTCTTTAAACTCTTATCCCAGTCAATTATACTAAGCATGTCTCAAAATTTGGTAAAATCACCATTTTGGAAATCTAAGATCCTTTCCTTATTAACTTGCAATTTGGGCCCAGATATCACATTTATATTAAATCTAATTATATTATGGTCACTAAGTCCTAAATTCTCCTCAACTCTAACCTCACCCACCATACTTTCATCGTTAGTTAATATTAAGTCTAATAGTGCATCGTGTCTTGTGGGTTCATGGACCATCTGGCACAAAAAGTTATCTAGTATACAATTTATAAATACTGAACTACTATGGTCCGTATTAGACAAGGAATCCCATTTAATGCCAGGAAAATTAAAATCACCCATTATGACTATACCATTTTCTTTACTGTGGCATGCTGTCTCAATTTCTTTTACAATTTCTGAGTCTAATTCTTGACTCTGGCCAGGAGGTCTATAAAATGCCCCTATTCTATATGATTTATTAAACATAAGGATATCTACCCATACCGATTCAATATCATGATTAGTTTTAAAGTCAGTCATTAATACAGATTGAATATTGCTTTTAATATAAAGCGCCACACCCCCACCCTTCTTTCCTCTACGCTGGTATAAATAAAGTGAATATCCGTCTATTTCATATTCCTGAACGGAGTCTCCATATAATTCTTCATTAACCCATATTCTCAGTTATATATATATATATATATATATATATATATATATATATATATATATATATATATATATATATATATATATATATATATATATATATATATATATATATATATATATATATATATATATATATATATGACCCAATATTAAAAATTATTTTTGATGTGGCAGTATTGCATTAAGTATCTATCGAAAGACAGATTATTAAAAAAAAGAAGTCAACATTTTTATACTATACTTCGCTCCATACTACCAAAATTTTTAAAAATTATTAAAACACATTATAATACTTATTGTGCAAAATTACTCTTCCCCACTTATTTAGACTATACATTAATCATTTCCATAAATTTTATATTTATATATATATATAGTTTCAATAGAGTAGGAACAATGAGTGACTGGATAGAACTAGGCCTAATAAGTTTTTTGCCGCCTCAATAAATCTTGTTAAATGCATTTTACTCATTATTTTTTTTTTATTCTTCATTTGGTAATTATTTACAGAAAGGGCCTATAAACAGATTTTTATAAAAATTACAGCAGACTCGAAAAAAAAATTATAATGAATAAAGAAAAAAATTATGGATCAGTCTCTTAGGGAAAAATACACTCAGTTTGAATTTTCCCATAAACTTTTTTTTTTATAAAAAAACTAATCGGAATTTCTTTTTATCATAATTACAAAATAGGCGTAAAGGAAGACTGTAAAAGAAAGACTAGCATAGCCATGGTTGCCAGAATATCATCTAGGTTTATAGTAACGTAAATAATGTAAGTTAGGTTTAACATCGGTGATCCATCCAGGTAAGGTCTCGGTTTAGAACCCTACTAGTTCAGGTTATGATATGCTTTGTTAAGCATACACATAGTAAATCTGTGTATACCTAATAAATCTTATCATAACCTGAACTAGGATGGTCTTAAACCGACCTCGAGTACCGTTCAGTTTTTTTATAAGAAAACCCTATGAGAAAATTCCAACCTTTGAGAAGCTGTAACTCTTTTCCATAAAGAGAATGATCCATAATATTTCTTTGGTAATTGTTTACATTACAAGCCCCTACTTACATTTTGATAAGCATAGACTAAAACAAATAATAATGAAGAATAAAAAAAAAAAAAAAAAAAAGAAAATAATTAAAGTCTTTAGGAAAAATACAGCCTCTCAAAGTTGTTAAAAATCACATAGACTTTTCAATATTGATCGAACCAGATTTCATTTTATCCAAATTTACAAAACAGACGCAAGGAAAGACTGTAAAAGAAATAGTAGCATAGCCAAGGTTGCCAGAACTCCATCTAGGGTTATGGCAACAAATCTATCTAGGTTAGGTCTAGGTTTACAGCATCGTCCATCCATCCAGGTTAGATCTCATTTTGGGACCCTACTAGTTCAGGATATACATGTCAGTTCAGGTTATATAGTGAAGGAATAGTGAAGGATGCATAAAGATTCAAAATGATCTTGATAAACTTCTTTGGGTGGGCAGATAATGGCAAATGAATTTAATAGTGTAAGGTTCTTCACCAGGTTACTCAAATAAAGTTTTAACCATGATATGAAAGGGGATTGGCTTGAGTCTGTGGACCAAGAAAAAGATTTAGGTGTGATTATAAGCAGTAATTTGAAAGTAGCTAATCAGTGTTTGGAAGCTAGAAATAAAGCTAATAAGATGCTGGGTATAATAAATCGCAATGTTGTTTACAAGAGCAAGGAAGTAATAAGTAAACTGTATAATAGCTATGTTAGGCCAGTAATAGAGTACTGTGCACAAGTTTGGGCCCCTTATTTAAAGAAAGACTTAGATATGCTAGAGAGAGTGCAACGTAGAGCAACAAGGATGATTTCTGGGTTTGAGGGTAAGAGCTATGAGGAGAGGTTGAAGGAGTTAGGAATGTTTTCTGTAGAAAGGCGATTTCTCAGAGGGGACATGATACAAGTCTACAAAATATTTACATCTATTGATAATACGGAGACCAATAAATTTTTCATAGTAGAACATGGACAGGTGACCAGGGGGCATAATAAGAAAATTAAGAAGAAAACATGCCATCTTGATATAAGAAAGCATGCATTCAGTAATAGGGTTGTTAAATTTTGGAATAGTCTGCCAGAGGAGGTTGTTGAGTGTGACTCGATTGCAACATTTAAGAAAGGGTTAGATTCGTTTATGGATGGGTTGGGTATCATATAATATATTGACGAAGCCAAATTGGCGGGTTTTTAGTTATAGCAGTTATTGTTAGATGGCATGTGTGACCATAACTTAGTTATTAATGCATGTGGATGGTTTGGGTATCATATTTATATATCGTTAGTTATGACTAAGCCAAATTGGTGGATTTGTAGTTACAACAAATTGACAAGCCCTAGGGTGCTTTGTGGATTTGCATGAGTATGTTTGGGTAGTGGGTTGACTGGGACAGTCTCGATAGGCCCATGTGGCTTTTTACTGTCTCTATATTCTTAATGTCTTAATATGTTCTGTTAAGTATATAGTACATATTGTAAATGTGTATACTTAACCAATCTTATTGCAACCTGAACTAGGATGGTCCTAAACTGACCTCTAGGTCAGTTGTTTTTTTTTTTTTATAACCCTATGGAATTATTCCAAACTTTGAGAGGCTGTAACTTTTTTCCTAAAGACTTACATCATTTTTATTGTTTTTTATTATTTTTTAAAGTGTATACTGCAAATTTTATAAAAATCTATATAGGGGCCCTTAATGTAAAGTGTAAACTACAATTTTTTTTATTCATCCTACCCTTATGTCTATGCTGGGAATTTTGTAAAAATCTGTTTAGAGGTTCTTACTGTAAATATTTACTTATTACATTTGCAGCAT
>JABUQX010148101.1:30000-37009 GCA_015478945.1 Trachelipus rathkii | reverse complement strand
TATATATATATATATATATATATATATATATATATATATATAAAGTATATATATATATATATATATATATATATATATATATATATATATATATATATATATATATATATATATATATATAGAGAGAGAGAGAGAGAGAGAGAGAGAGAGAGAGAGAGAGAGAGACATGAGAAGAAAGACAAAAAGACACTGAGATACACTGAAATAATTGTACAATAGACAACTAACAAAAAGAAAGAAAGGCCAAAGAAAGCAAAGAGCAAGCTAAACAAAAAAAAAGGAAAACAAAAAGAACTGTTGAAAATTTCAAAATCTTTAAACAACAACAAAAAACCTTTATACGAAAATGAACAAAGCGTCGCGTTCAGGCAAAGAATCCAATTTGGAAACGTTGAGAGGAAAGTAAAACGTTGAGAACATTTCAAAATTTCGTTTGACCTTCAACTTTTCCTTTTTCATTAAATGCAAGAAAATCAATCCAGTATTTATATTTAGCACAGTTGTGAATATATATATATATATATATATATATATATATATATATATATATATATATATATATATATATATATATATATATATATATATATATATATATTGAGGTATATAGATCATTCTGTTGAGTTCATTTATAACATGAAAGTCTGATCTGTTATGCCTTAGTTATTTGTGCATTCCTCTTTCCTCCCATCAAATTCTTATTTTGAGGACTATTTGAAGGAGCACACTGATTTAAATAAAAGTATTATCCTGAGTAGAAGAAAGGAGTTTCGACTGACTTACTTTTTTAAATTATAATTTAATGAGGTATTTAAAGTACTAAAAATCACGAAGGTATTACACTTAAAGGCATTTCTCATTTCCTTTTAAATATTTCGAATTACCTTTATAAGCTTTGAATTACGATACTATGGTCTACGAAAACCAATAACGTAAAATATTTATTCTTTGGGCGTGTAGGGACTAATAGTAGTGTCATTTCTGACAAAAGGTTACATGAAGAACTATTTTCTTAAATGAAACAATGCAAAAGAACTATTGAGTATTAATTTAATAACACGCTTGAACTTACAGTTAAGGAGTGCGCTTATAAATAATAATAAAAGAAAACATTGATTTCCATTGGGCACATACATCAACTGACAATGATATATCATGGAAATTTTCTTCACTTCAGGAGGTAATGGGACAAAATATTCCCAACTTCACTTCAATATGCACAGAATTAAATATGAGAGTCCCAGAACCCATTAGATGGTCTGATGTAACAAATGCTTTCCAATATTTTAGATATTTTTGTGCTATGACAACTTAAAAATATATTTCGAACATTAGTAAAAATCGGTTAAGTACTATAACATTAGAATTTAAAAGAAATATATTTAATACTTTTGCTTTATTTTTGAGATGTAAAGTAAAATAAAATATAAATCCAATAAATTAAATGTGAAAAACTATTTTTATTTGTATTCAACAGAAATTTCTTAACATGTGAAATTTATTACTATGGAACCGTTAACAATAAACTCTCATGGGAATTAATAATGCGAAAATCTAATTAATATTTTGATATAATTATCCAACATTACATAATTATTATAAAATCAGCAAAAGAAAAATTCTCCGCAAGGAAATATTTTTGGTAAGATTATTGAAACTCATTTTTCGAACAAATTTTCATGTAATATATTTAATATCTGACTCGTTTTTCTCCTTTTTCTAATATATCTAAAAATTTTCTCTTTCTTTTACTTTCACTTTTACTTTCCTTTTTCTCTTTATTGTTTTAATTTATTAAGTCCAAAAATTCATTTCATTATAAGCTCAAATTTCTTAAAGTTTTAATTTAATATTTCCCTCCAATTGTTCCATATTTTTAACAAATGTTTTAGGAATTAAAGTTGATACATGAAATGGCAATCACTATGAAGCTGACATTCATTACGTTGATTGAAATCAAACAGATTAGAGAGAGAGAGAGAGAGAGAGAGAGAGAGAGAGAGAGAGAGAGAGAGAGAGAGAGAGAGAGAGAGAGAGAGAGAGAGAGAGAGAGAGAGAGAGAGAGAGAGAGAGAGAGAGAGAGGTACATTAGCAAATTAAATAAATGTGTATGATAACAGACTAAAGAGGCCTAATAAAAACTCAAAGACAAATGGAGAATTTTTCAGAAAGAGTGCAGTGTCTGAAAAAAAGCTTTTCTGTTTTTGATTTCTGTGATATATATATATATATATATATATATATATATATATTTATATTTATTATTTATGCAAACATGTATTGTATATATATATATATATATATATTTTTATATATATATATATATATATATATATATATATATATATATATATATATATATATATATATATATATATATATATATATATATATATATATATATATATATATATATATATATATATATATCTATATCTATATATATATATATATATATATATATATATATATATATATATATATATATATATATATATATATTTTTATATATATGAAAGTATATATTTGTTTTTTTATTTATATATATATATATATATATATATATATATATATATATATATATATTATTATTATTATTATTTTACAAACACTTATTCCCGCTTAAGCGGGGTAGTGGTACGTGCAGCTTCCCTAATTCATATTTTCCTTCATCTCGCCCCCACCCACCTCCTCCATTCCATTCTATCTCTCGCCAACACCCTACCTTCCTCCACCCTCATCCCTCTCTTCCAGCATTTTATTCCATCCATCCACCTTCTTCTTGGTCTCCCCTTCCTCTCCTTCCTATCCTCCGCCTCCCAAACTCTCCTAACCACCCTCTGTTCCTCCATTCTCTCCAGATGTCCAAACCATCTTAACACTCCCTTGTCTGCTCTTCCCCAAATCATTCTTCCAATCACATCTCTCTCTTATCACCCTATTCCTAATCCTCTCTCTCTTTTACTAACCCCACATACCGCTCTCAACCCTTTCATCTCAAACACTTCCAGCTTCTTCTTGGACCTAGCATTCAACCCCCATGTTTCACACCCATATAGTACAGCTTGGAACACATATTTTTTCAAACATGATTTATTTTGAATTTATAGATAACTGCATGGTCCCAGACATCACTAATACTCCATTCTTGACTGTGACTATCTCTTCACCCTCCTTACCCAACCATCCCTAAATATCTGAAAACCTTTACTTCTTCTAATACTACACCTCCTACTCTAATCTCTAACCCCATCCCCTCATCTGTTTCATCCTCCTCAAACACCAACACTTTACTCTTACCTGGATTTATCTTAAGACCCTTTTGTCCACACACCCTCTCAAACTCCTTCACCAAATACTACAGCCCTTCTGAATTATTCGCCACTAAGGCAGTATCATCCGCAAATAGTATCATGTTCACTTCCCATCTATCACCTCTATCCATCAATTCCACCCCTCTCCCCTCCCTCATCATTCCTCTGCAGACACTCTCCATAAATAAATTGAAAAGCCACGGTGACATTACACATCCCTATCTCAACCCTCTCTTTACCCCAAACATCTCACTCTCCCCTCCTAATACTCTCACACACATTCTGCTATTCCTATAAAAGGCCCTAATACCTTTACCTAATTTACCCCCTACTCCATATTCCTCCAGCACCCTCCATAATTCCCCCCTCTTCACTCTATCATATGCTTTCTCCAGATCTAGAAAACACCCATACACTTTCCCTTTCCTTTCTATACCTTTCTCCACAAGCATCTTCATCGTGAATACTTGATCCACACACCCCCTTCCCACCCTAAATCCTCCTTGTTCTTCCCCCATTCTCTCCTCCGTTAAATCTCTCACCCTCTCTCAATTAGTATTCTCCCATACACTTTCCCTACTACACTCAAAAGACAAATACCTCTATAATTCCCACACTCCATCCTATCCCCTTTCCCTTTATACAGGGGAACCAAACAACCATCCTCCCAATCCTGTGGAACCTCTCCCCTCCTCCAACATAAATTATATAACCTATACAGCCATTCCTCCACCCCTCTGCCTCCCATCTGTAACATTTCCATACTCACACCATCTAGACCTGTGGACTTTCCTTTTTTCCTTTAGTTAACGCCCTATTAATTTCTTCCATTTGTATTTCCATATCCCCTTCCTGCCCCACTTCCCCCCCCATCCTCACCTCTCCCACCCATTTCATTCAATAATCCTTAAAATATTCCCCCATCTTTCCTCATATCCTCCCCTCCTATCCATTCCCCTTCCCCTCCCTTAACCCTCTCTCCTAACCCCTCCATCTTCTTCCTTTTTTTATTTACTTCTTTCCAGAATATCTTGCTCCCTGTTTCAAAATTTTCTGTCACTTTTCTACACCATTCATTATTTGCATTTCTCTTTTTCGCCCTCTCCACCGCCCTCTTTGCTTCCACTCTAACCCTTCTATATTCCTCCCAGCTTTCCCTTCTCCTATTCCCCAACCATTTCACATAAACCTCTTTTTTCTTTTTCACCAACTCTTTCACCTCCTCATTCCACCACCATTCACTTCCCTTCCTTCTACTTGCTCCCACCTTTTTAACCACATATCCTTCTGGCCTTTTCACAAATTGTCTCTTTAAATCTCATCCACTCCTCCTCCACTTCCCTAATTTCCGTCCCTCTCACGTCCCTCCACCTATCCTCCATACCCTCCTAAACTCCCTCCTACACATTGCCTCATCTAATTTTTCCACCTTTATGACTTCTATTCTCCTCTTTTTTTCTCTTTCCCTAACCGTTACCTCTCCCCCTACCCTTAATCTAGCAACCACCAAATAGTGATCAGATAACCCCTTACCTGCCCCTCTGAATACATTTACATCTAGTAATCTGCCCCTATCCTTTCTATTTATACACACATAATCCAATATCGCCCTCCCCCCGTTATCTCACTCTTCCATGTATACTTATGATTTTCACTTTTCTTGAACCAAGTATTCCCAACTATCATTCTTCTATCAACACACAACTCTAACAGACTCTCTCCATTATCATTCCTTTCCCCTAGCCCAAATGGACCTATAATTCTTCCCATCTCCTCTCTTCCCACTCCTGCATTCAAATCTCCTAATAAACAAATTTTATCATTTACCCCGAAACTTTCCCAACATTCGTTCAACTCACTCCACAATCTTTCTCTCTCCCCCCTCCCTCGCTCCATTTACTGGTGCATACGCGCATATAAAAACCCACATTTCCCCCCCCAAATTTCATTTTAACCCACATTATTCTCGAACTCACCTATTTGCACATTTTTACCTTATCCCACAACTCTTTCCTCATAACTATTCCTACCCCTTCCCTCGCCCTCACTCTCTCGTTCACCCCGAAATCATACCCTTAAATTTTCCAAAGTCCATCTCCTTCTATCCTTTCAGCTTTGTTTCTGTCAACCCTAGCACATCCAACCTTTTTTCTTCGAACATTAACCCCACTTCTTCCCTTTTCAAATCCTCATTTATCCCTCTCACATTCATACAACCCACTCTAATCTAATCTCTTTTACCCATCCTAACTCTTTACTCCCCCTTACTCTCTTTTATCCTGACCCTCTTATTCACCACTCTACTTTCTACTATTCCCACACTTGATTTGGCTGCACGCTTACCGGGATCCCACAACCTGAGGCACTTCCCAATACCTCAAGCTCCAAACCCCGCTCAAACAACCACACCCTAAAAATACCCTAAATCTATATTCTATAACTAATTCACAATATATATATAAAACTTAAATTAAAACTTATGTTATTGTTTACGAAATTAATAATTACTTTGATGTATACTCTTCCTACTGTTGAAGACACTCCTCTTCTTCTCAGCTTTCGAATCTATTCCTATAGGAAAATCAAAAGGATCCTTGATGTAAACTCCTTCTGTCTTGAAGATACTCTTCTAGAGTTCCTTTGCTTTTTTTCCTACACTTAATTCTTTCTTGCTTGATATTTTATTCTATCCTGATGTTGATTCGCAACACTAGTATTTAATTTTATTTGAATTACTTCTATTTATTATAATAAGTTGCACTCGAAAACCTTGAGGTGATCTTTTTCACGTAAATACAAAGTAGGAAACCTCAGTAAATTTATTCTTTCCTGATGATGATTTGTAGCAACACTTGTACTTAAATTTTATTTAGAATTACTTCTGTTACTTTTACTAAGTTGCACTTGGATCCTTGAGATCCTTGAATATTCTTCTTCAAGTAAAACAAGGCAAGAAACCTCAACAAAATCTAAGAGTCCAAAAGCACATATACTGGTAATTATGCCACTTCACAATTTATTTATCAAACAAATTAATTTATTATATATATATATATATATATATATATATATATATATATATATATATATATATATATATATATATATATATATATATATATATATATATATATATATATATATATATATATTTTATATATATATATATATATATATATATATAAATATATATATATATATATATATATATATATATATATATATATATATATACACATTTATTTTAATTATTTGCATACTGTTGTTGTTGTTGTTATATATATATATATATATATATATATATATATATATATATAGTTGTATATATTTATATATATATATATATATATATATATATATATATATATATATATATATATTATTATATATATATATATATATATATTTATATATATATATATATATATATATAAAAAATATATATATATATATATATATATATATATATATATATATATATATATATATATATATATATATATATATATATATATATATATATATATATATATATATATATATATATATAGAGAGAGAGAGAGAGAGAGAGAGAGAGAGAGAGAGAGAGAGAGAGACATGAGAAGAAAGACAAAAAGACACTGAGATACACTGAAATGATTTGACAATAGGACAACTAACAAAAAGAAAGAAAGGCCAAAGAAAGCAAAAGAGCA
>JABUQX010148101.1:12500-15000 GCA_015478945.1 Trachelipus rathkii | reverse complement strand
TTTATATATATATATATGTATATTATATTATATTATAATATGCATATCTATTATCATTATATAGTATTATTTATATATATATGATATATATATGTTATAAGATGTTGATAGGGAAAGAGCATATATATATATGTATTTGTATATATTATATACATATATATATATATGATTACATATTATATATATATATTATATTATTATTTACATATTTTTTTTATTAGTTTTATTATTATTATTTTAAAAATATATATATAGATAGATATATAGATATATATATATATATATATATTATATATATATGTACATATATAAATATAAATATATATATATATATATATATACATATATATATATATATATATATATATATATATATATATATATATATAGTATATATTTTTTCATATATATATATATATATATAGACATTTGTGAATATATATATATATATATATATATATATATATATATATATATATATATATATATATATATATATATATATATATATATATATATATATATATATATATATATATATATATATATATAAATATATATATATTGCATAATGTGACGATCGTGCTATTTAATTTATTGATAACATGATAGGCTGAACTGTTATACCTAAGGTTTTAGTGTATTCCTCTACCCTCTTATCAAATTTTTTTATACATACATCAACTTGCAAAGATATATCAAGGAAATTCTCTTCACTTCAGGAATTAATCTGACAAAATATATTTAATGGGTGTCGGTTCAAACTTCTTTATGCACAGAATAAAGTAAGACAGTCCCATTAATCCCACAACCCCAACCAACCCCCTACAGGGTCTGATGTAACAAATATTTTTTACTATTTCAGATATTTTTGTGCAATGACAATTTAGAAATATATTTGGAATATTAATAAAACTAATAAAAAATCGGTTAAGTATCAACGTTTGGAAACTAACAAAAAAAATGGATCAAATATAAAAAAAAAAAATTAATTAAATGTGAAAAATTATTTTAATTTGTATTCAACAGAAATTTCTTAACATGTGAATTTTATTACTATGAAATCGTTAACAATAAAGTCTTTTGGGAATTTTTAATGAGAAATCTAATTAATCTTCTCATATAATTATCCAACATTGCGTAATTATTATAAAATCAGCCCAAAAAAATTCCCCGCAGGGAAATTTTTTCGGTAAGATTTTTGAACTTCATTTTTCGATTAAATTTTCATCTATAATATATCTAATATCTGAGTCGTTCTTCTCCTTTTTCTAATAAACCTAAAATTTCTCTCTTTCTTTACCTTTCACTATAATTTCTCTTTTTTCCCCTCATTGTTTTAATTAAATGTGTTCATAAAATCATTTCATTAAAAACTCAAATTTCTTAATGTTTTAATTTAATATTCCCTCCAATCGTTCCATATTTTAAACAAATGTTTTAGGAATTAAAGTTGATACATGAAATCTCACTCACTAAATGAAGAAATTTCCCCCGCAATGAAATTCTTTTAATAAAATTAATTAATATCTTTTATTCCTTCATATTTCCCTATTAATATTTTAATTAAATATATCCCTCCAGCCATTTCATATATTAAAATTATATTTTTTAATGGTTTTAATTTAATTTATCCATCCAACCATTTTATATATTAAACTTATTTTTTTTTTATTTAATTTTTCTCACAAATATTATAATTTAAAATCAAATTATTATTTTTTTAATGTTATAATTTATCCCACAAATCATTTCATATTTTAAAATCAAATTTTTTAAGAATTGAAATTGATACATAAAATCGTAATCATTATAGAACTACCTTTTATTATATTGATTTAAAGCATACAGATGATCAATATGAGGTGCATTAGCAAATTAAATATATTTACAAGTTAAGGGACCAAAAACTTTATTATTACACTTTCATAAAAATTAAAGAAAATCGATGGATCACCATTCTACATTACTGGCTACATTGCAGTGTCCAGCGACTTAAGCATTCAATCATTCAGCTTAATTGAAACTATCGATAGATCACCATTCTACATTACTGGCTCCATGGCACTGTAAACGTATAAATTATTCAGCTTAATATATATATATATATATATATATATATATATATATATATATATATATATATATATATATATATATATATATTATATATTATATATATATATATATATATTAAAGTAAATATATATAAATGAAAAAAGTTATATCTTTATTATTCTTGAATATATAAATATATATGTATATATATATATATAAATATATATATATTATATATATATATATATATATATATATATATATATTAGAATGCCTCCCCACAAAATTCGAATTACCTTATGCATACCATCCTAGTCTGTTCCACTGGTAAAAGAAATGCAAGCATCATAAATTACATTCGTGTAATTTAATATTAAGCCTCTTCTCAAATCATGTGTAACTACTATTGCTGATGAATTTTGTGGGGAAATTTCAAGTCTGC
>JABUQX010148101.1:0-7500 GCA_015478945.1 Trachelipus rathkii | reverse complement strand
ACGGTTTGAACGGGTTCGTTGCTTTATATGAAAACCGTCCAGTCAATATTATTCGTTATCAATGAATTTACCTGACTAATGATCAATGTTTTGATCATGAAAACAATGTCTTTAAGACCTCAAATATTAGCTATCTGAATATTTAAATAAATGAGAAAGTAAACTACCTTTGGAAACACTCAAGGAAACTACTGGAATAAATTTAAAAATACTTTAATAAAAATAAATAAATACGTACTGCCTTTATACAAAACTAAGTTTTATACATCCATGTACATATAGTTAGATGTCCGTAGGTATCTACATACATGTACACCGAATAGATAGAACTTCAGTACCACAAATCAATTATATTTTATGCTTTAAATATATCTCTTGCAATATAGATCAACGACCATATATAGGTACATGCAATATGTACAACTATATGTTCACAAATGTGTATGTGCAAACAAATGTTATTCAATATCAAAATGCTCTAACACTAAATTTATACAGATCCTCGCCCATAAATAGATATATATAATATATAAATATTTATGTTCAAAAATGTGTATAAATAAATAAAATATATTAACAAAAATATATAGACTGATTGATTTGATAGGTGATCTTAAATCTTTACTTGAAAATTAATCGGATTTGAAATTTACATAAAACATCGATTCGTTTGTGTGAACAAATAATACAGGATCAGCTGACTTCTTACTATAACAGTTTCACTAATGCAAAAGAGTTGCCTATTAGTAATTAAATAATTCTTTCTTTGCAAACAAAAATTGTGAATACAAACTTTAACCATATGTTAACAAACAAATATTAATCTTACAAATGTTTTGTATTTGTCACCAAAATATATTAATCGCGAAACTTCATAAAATAAATTACCATAGATACAAGCTTACCTGCCAGTAACATCTAGCAACAATCCGAATGCAATACTCTTTACCAATGCATTATCTGCAGACGACACTTTGATATACAAATGCACATATAAAATACAATCTACACACAATTGCTTTAAGAATAAACTTAATTACCTTAATCTTCTCATTAAATAAAACGGCAATATTTTACACATCGAAATTATATCACCACATTATATTTAAAACAAACACTACATTTACTTTTGTAATATAACACCAATAAAGCATTCCTTGCTTACGAGAATACACAATTTACCATATAATAAAAATTGATCGAGAGATACAAAGCATTTGTAGGTACCAACTATATACAACTTAGGCTAACAACAATGAAAAGCGGAAAGATCCAAATTATTCTTATTTTTACTATTTATATGAATGTATGTAATATAGATTACACCTCTTAATCACAATCCTTAAAAACAGCAAGTAAAATGATGTATATATGTATTAATTAATTTAGCAAAACAAATATATACAAGAAAGGTAGGCGGGATTGGCATTCCTTGTAATATCATACTATTCCTCGAGAAATAACAACCTTTGATTCCAATCAGAATAAAAAAGCTAATGAAAGTCGAGGATTGTGAGCTTCCACACTTTTAACAAAAATGCATTTATTCAATAAAATACTTATTTATATATATACAAAACCATTTATATATATAACGTAATGCGCAGTTTCGCTTTAAAATATTAATAATAATAATAATAATAATAATAATAATAATAATAATAATAATAATAATAATAATAATAATAATAATAATAATAATAATAATAATAATAATATTAATAAAGCTTTATTGACAACGACCAATGATAATTCATTTTTTAAAAGTAAGTCTTAAAAGATGAGTTCTCATTGGCTGTTGTTTCACCTTACAATATAAACATATTTACCGCAATTTGACCGGGCCTTGCAGCATACATTAGGTATATAAACAAAAGAAAATAAATAATATTGCAATAGCAATACTTGACCTCTATTTTAATACAAATAAATGAAAACAATTTATACACATCATGTATCACTGCATTACATCTTTGGCCCACCCAACATGAAGCAAATTGGTACATTTTGCTTTATTTACATGATGATAAAACATTGGTTTCATTTATCATCGCGCTCCTTCTTCTGTAGAGGCTTCTGAAGGCGAACCCAATGTATCATCGGCACCTCCTCTTGGAGTCTTTGTAGAACAGTCTTAAGAGTATTCGGGTGTTCGCGCCGGGTCAGAGAATATTTGAATCTATTTTCGACAAAATAGTCGGCCTCATTCCTTTCGTCCAATATTCCTACCATGACCTTATTTGCCGGCATTTTTCTTTGATACACAATCATCAGTGTTCTCCTTACACCCTTTCCTCCAGACTTACATCCTCTACTTTCTTCGTCACCTTCTTTTCTCTCCACCTTTCTCCATAATACCATACACTTCTTTGTCTTTCTGTGTCTCTTCCGACACTTTTCGCCCTTCCTGCTAACTCCTATCATCTTCCTTGCAAACAATAGTTTCAGCATATGACAACTCTTTACGTTTGTTCTCTTATCATCATCACACTTCCCACTTTTACAATTTTACATCTTTCCTCCTCTCCTGACATTCCTTCTTTAATTATCCTGAAGTATGTTTTCTCATTCTCTCCGCGCATATCTTCCTTTATTATCCAAACATTTTCCAAGCTGTCGATGTCTTCTCTTAAGAACTCATTTTCAAACCTTACATTGTGCCACTTAGTATCATTAACCGACTGTACCATTTCTCTATGGCAGTCTCGGCGTCTCATCTCCTCTCCCTTTATCAGAGTATTCTGGCACAATGACTTTGCCACTCTTCTAAACAGTTCAGTGAACTTTGCTCTCCCCTTGTTCTCATCTTTTAATCCTAAACGCAATAAATTCTCACTGTCCCAGCAATACTGCTGAGAATGACTCCTTAACTTCTCCCTGCGTTTCGGCATACCATCACAAACTTCCTTTATACTACATTCTTTATCTTCCTCTCTTTGAGACATCGCATCTTTCATTTCATCTATAATTTCACCGCACCCTCCTATAACTTTCTGTGCAGTTATGTTTCTGCGAGGTACTTCCTCAGGATAACGCGTGGCAGCGTCCACAAGCGTTAGGACATACTGATGTCCTTCTGAAGATGGTGGTGAGATTGGTCCGATCAGGTCGATAATTACTCTTTGGAACGGCTCCTCAATGATGGGCATGGGACACAGAGGTATTTTCTTTACTGAGCCTTTCGGGCACGTCCTCTGCAGAGTAATATCGTCTTTTTGCTTACTTTTAAAAGTTTCCCGATCATTAATAAGTTCCTGTATATCTTCACCATGAGTTGTATCTCCTTCACCCACAGCTACTACATTCTTCTCTCCGGAACTTTGTGTGTGAGTGGCTACCTCACCTCTCATTGACTCACCATCTTCGTTAGTACGATCTGTTTCATCAGACCAATATGTATTCTTTTCAATCGATGTCACCTGGACATCCGGTACTTCTGTACCTTCTTCAACGTTTTTTAGTGGTTTCGTAGGGACTTTAATTACTTCTTTTCCTGTAACCTCTTCATTCTTGGATGAACTTTGGGACTCTGTCATCACACTCAATGATGGCTCGATGGTTGGTCCGACATCTTTCCTGATGATGTCCAGAGATTGTGACGTTGACGGTTTCTCTCTACAAAACTCTTCTTTCTCCGAACTCGCCATTCCAAAATTACGATTGGTTTCTATAGATTCTTCCTGAGAATCTTCCTCAGCGTTCTCGGCGATGGGGAATAGCAAACTTCTATGGTTATGCTCGTCCTCTACATTACGAGGACCTCGACACACAGTCGACTCCCATGCGAGGTTAGGCTGACAAGGGGGTAATGCACCTCTGACATTCCCAATAACCAAATCATAAGCGACTCCCGGCAGCACTGCTGCGGTCGTCCTACCCACATAGTAAGGGGTGTCCACATCAATTGTCGCGAGTGGAGCCTCTATCACCGTTCCGTTCAACAATCTCAACGTTACGTTGTCACCAACATAACACTTCTCGGATACGTACTCTTTTCGTACGATCACATGACTACAACCAGAATCACGGAGTGTCTGGGCACGACATCCGTTCACCGTCCCATAAGCTACAGGCATACGACACGGGGTTCCTCCGTCTACTGCGAATCCAAATGCGGCGTCGTTCACTTCGTCACCCTTTTGTTTACTGGAACCATTCTGTCCTCTACCACTATAGTTGAAATATGGAGGGGCTCTCTCTAGCGAGATGCCCACTCCTCTGACACTTGTAGCACGTGACCACAGCCCTGGGCTCACTGCTACTGCGACGATGACTCTGTCTGTCGCCGCTTCCGCTACTGATCTTACTTTCATTGTTTGTTGCCCTTGATGTATGTTGGTCACTACTTTTATGATTACTATTCGTCGAGTAACCACTGCCTCTCGATCTAAAATTATTATTATTATGATAGCTTTTATCCGCGTGATTGTGACTTCGTGCGTGACTGTTTGTTACGAACTTTAAATGATGCGCTTCCATATATCCCTCTGAACTAACTATAATCTCCTCCGGTATTTTCTTCTTCGTTTCCCTTAGGTAAGTGGCGAGCTCTTTTGGGACAGTATTTAAATACTTGTCAACTGAGAAAAACTCAATGAGATCATCTGGTGTCATCGTTACGTTCGCTGCGGTAATCCACTTCTTCAGAGCTTCAATTATCTTTTGTAAGTACACCCTGGGGTTATCATCCTCCGTAGGGCTCATGTTCTTGTACTTGGCGCCGTATCCACTTTCAGTGAGACCGTACCTCACTAACAAAGCTCTTTTCAGGCCCTCATAATTTTTTAGCTCTTCAACAGTCAAATTGTTGAACACATTAACCGCCTTACCTGTAAGGAAAGACCCTAAAACAAACGCTCGCTTTTCCTTAGGGATGTCATTTGCTTCTGCTTGTTTTTCGAACATTAACAAGTACTCCTCTATATCATTTCTTTTTTCATCAAAGAATGGAAGCTTCAATTTCGGGTATTTACTGGCGTAGGAAGTGCTGTGGCTGCTTTGAGTGCTTTGTGAAGCTACTGTTGCGTCATGCTGACGTTGTTTATCTTCGGCATCAAGCTTCATTTGCAACATTCTTTCCTCTGCTTCTCTTGCATCTTTTTCTGCCTCCAACTTAACTCTTTGAGCTTCAGCTACGATCTTAGCTTTCTCTACTCCAGCCTAGCTTTCTCTCTTTCATCTTCAAGCTTAGCTTTCTCCCTTCGCTCTTCTGTCTCAAGCGCTAACTTTTTCTCTTCTAGAGCAGCAGCAACCTTCGGTTGTTCGATCTCGCTTCCTTAGCTAACTTAGTAATTCGAGCGCGGCTTCTTGAGCCATTCTATCTTTTAATGCAGCAGCGAGTTCCTTACCCGATAAACCTAATGACTTGCATAATTCTACAAACTCAGTATTAGAGGAAGCCATTGTTATAATCGTTGTAATCAAAACAAATTATAAAATATATCGTTCGTCAACAAAGTCACTTCTTAACGCACGAATCGCAATCACGTTTTCTACCAAAATTCTGAAATTTGGCTCCTACTGATACACGCAGGAAAACAAATTTCTAACCACAAAATTACAAATGTATATATATATATATATATATATATATATATATATATATATATATATATATATATATATATATATATATATATATATATATATATATATATATATATATATATATATATATATATATATATATATATATATATATATATATATATATATATATATATATATACGGGTTTAAACAATCTGTAGTAAAATTTGCAAAAATCTTGCGGGAAAATAGTGTTTTCGCCCCAGAACCCAAAGCGAGTAAAAATCGGGAATTTCGAAAATCACTATTTCGCTTCGCTCAACTTTGTAAATTTTACTGCCTATCTAAACAATATTAATAAATATATATATATATATATATATATATATATATATATATATATATATATATATATATATATATATATATATATATATATATATATATATATATATATATATATATATATTTTAATATATATATATATATATTTATAAAAGCATAAAATATAAAATATTAAAATTATTCCAGTGTTTACTTGTTTCCAAACAATGAGTATTGTTGCAATAGCAAAGTACTATTTCACCAATACGCATAAAATCATATACGTGCAACTTCAATAAAATAAATAGTGCAATAGACTATATTGACAGTTAAAAACTCAATATCAACATATATCCCAACTGTCGATATTGGTGACTACACTTAAACAATAACTCTGGCACAGGTTTTAGCAAAACAATTACAAATGAATAACGTTGTGCTCTAAATGATCTGAAAAACAAAACAACTACAAATGCTAACAATTGATAATTGGGAAGAATAATCTAAATATAAAATAAACCCAGCAAGATCACTCCAATTTTATAATGTAATGAGATTGTTTGTTATATAATTATATAAGTCACAAACTTTACCTTCAACAGATAAATAATTCTCAAGCCAGGCCCCGATAATGCAACTAATAATGACACTTACGGGTGATTTTCAAACCAGGCATCAGTATCAGATCCTTTCAACAATGAGTTACTGTCAATATCAATGTAATAAGATATATCAAAACCCATCAATCCATTCTCTGAAGATCTCATGAAATACTGAGCTGAATGGGTCAAATAAAGAGAAAGAAACTGTCCAGTTACATACTTTCAAAGATCAATAAATTTTAATTACTAATGACATTGTTTTGATCATGAAACACACCTTTACATCTCAACATATTGTCTAATATTTAATAAATGAGAAAGAAACTAATTTTTTGAAGATCATGAAACATTGAATGTAATTAAAAATACTAAGGCAAAATAAGATGTCAGTTTTTATGGAAACCAAGTTATAATATTCATGGTATATAAGATGTCCTGTAGGTATCTATATACACATAAAGTAATGAATAGATAGGTCTCAAAATTACAACTGCCTGAGGATTATGCTTTAAATTATAACTTCTGCAAGAGATCAATTTTGATCATAGAGAGTATGCAACAGGTACAACTATGGTGTTCAGACATGTAGAGGTGTAATCATCCACATCAAATAATAAAGCTAACAGATTAATCATCATAGATCCCCTGCCTACAATAGAGGTGGTATATACTGATATAAATGATTATGCCTCTGCAAGAAATAATAAAATATATTAATAAAAAATATATATCTGATTTGACTGACAAGACTTCTAATTTTACTTGAAAATTAATCGGATTTGAAATTTACATAAAACATCGATTCGTTTGTGTGAACAAATAATACAGGATCAGCTGACTTCTTACTATAACAGTTTCACTAATGCAAAAGAGTTGCCTATTAGTAATTAAATAATTCTTTCTTTGCAAACAAAAATTGTGAATACAAACTTTAACCATATGTTAACAAACAAATATTAATCTAACAAATGTTTTGTATTTGTCACCAAGATATATTAATCGCGAAACTTCATAAAATAAATTACCATAGATACAAGCTTACCTGCC
>JABUQX010148099.1:12500-17500 GCA_015478945.1 Trachelipus rathkii | reverse complement strand
ATAAGTAATTTTTAATTTAAATTCTAATATCATCTGGGACCTTATTAATAATAGTCCATTTCACTCATTTCAATGAAACATTATTATTATTATTATTATTATTATTATTATTATTATTATTATTATTATTATTATTATTATTATTATTATTATTATTATTATTATTATTATTATTATTATTATTTATATGAAAATGTCAGAAATATCTTGTAATTAAAGAAAATCGTAATAAAAATCACCGGAGACCCCCCCCCCTAAAAAATAATTGCAATCACCCAAATTTTTGGCCAGAGATGTGCTTAATTAGAAAAACAACAAAATTCATGGGAACCCCCGATTTAAATGCATGGAACACGAACAGTTATCTACGGGGGGATTCTGCCCTGTACCTCCGACCCGTGAGTGGTGATAAAATAATAAAATATTGCTTCAGCATCATGATAAATCTATAAAATAGTTTAAAAGAGAAGCATGTGACAGTGAGATTAGTTTTACATGTTGCAAATATGAAATTTTGGAAACTTTAGAACTTTTTCCAGATTCATTTCACGATTTTTTTTTTCTTTCATTTTAAACATTTCATGTAAGTTTCATGAAAATCTAAAACTACGATTTTTTTTACTCTCTTCTCTCCATGGATAAATGTTACAAAAATGAAATTTTGGGTGCTTGTAATTTTTTTTTTTTTTTTTTTTTTGAGGCTCCGGAGGTTTTCATTACAATTTTCCTTAATTATTTTATTTCCTTAATTTAATTTCATTAATTTCCTTAATTAATTTAATTTAATTTAATTTAATTTCATTAATTATTTATATTGCTGTCATTTTCAGCAAGTTTCATTAAAATCGGCTAAAGGCGTAAGGTACCAAGGACCATCATGTGTAATAGTGATGCATGTTACATCCTCATTCATATTGAAACATGCGATTTCTTATGCACAGATCCGCATCTGAATTTATTATATGTGGAAACAAAACATTTTATATATTCAAAAACTGTAAATGTATATAAGTAAACGTACCGCTTCTGTTGAAACTTGTAAAAAGGGTCCTGTAACAGTTAAGATACGAAATTGAACAGTTTGAGATGGTTTGTAAAGATATTTGTCTGTTTGAACGAAGGTTTCGAAAGCGTCTGTAACAATCTTAACAGGGTTTGTATAATTTAAAGTTTGTCCTTCAAGAGATCCACCAATCGTAAATACACCTTGGTTTGCCTGAGTTAGTGGTAAGGCGACTTCTTGGCAAATGCTTTGTGTTCCTATAAAGAAAGCAAAGTGATCTGAACAAAGGGATGCTCGATATATAAAAATATTGATATATCGATATTTGAAAAATTATCAAATTAACGTCAATATTATCGTTGAAAAAATATCGATATATCAAGTTCAAAAAATATCGTATATATATATATATATATATATATATATATATATATATATATATATATATATATATATATATATATATATATATATATATATATATATATATATATATATATATATATATATATATATATATATATATATATATATATATATATAAAGAACAAACGCTAAGCTTACGTGCATTTCAATTTTACAACTTTACATTTATCAAAATTTATATTCCAAGGATAATAAAAATACTAATTTGTTTACATGCTCCGAGGTTAAAGGTTTTCTTTCTCTTGGGCAAACATATTTTCGAAGCTATACTGTACTTTCAAATCTTTCATGTCGGACAAATGTTCCATTTGTCATTAAATAATTCAAGTCTATATATATACATCGTCGAAAACCCATGCTTGCTGCTAAATCTCTTTTTTTTTTAACCTCCCCGCATGACATACCAAATCCTATATCCTCCTCCTCCTCCTCCTCCCCTCTCCTCCCTATAAAAATTCAAAATCAATAACTGCCAAGTTAATTATCACAGTCCAATGTTCCACACAAACATGACGCATCCTGAGACACGCAACAACATATAACTCAACTTGAACAACGACTAACAATGAGGAGAATGACTGTCTCACCACAGAAATTTACACTACTCACATCCCATTAACAAATAAATAAATAAATAAATAAATAAAAACCACCCTAGGACTAACATTTAACACCCACATGACATTCATTCCACACTTTAGCAACCCTCACTAAAGGCCCTGAACGGCACACTCTTCGGTCAACGAAAAGAAACTATTGCACCCTGTCCGGGTGAAAAAATTCTTTGGAGCCTGCCGCTTCTCTTAGAGGGAGTGTGGGAGGTAGCAATGTCAAGGTATATATATATATATATATATATATATATATATATATATATATATATATATATATATATATATATATATATATATATATATATATATATATATATATATATATATATATATATATATATATATATATATATATATATATATATAAGAAACTTTTTATATAGCAAAATAAAAAATATCGGTTATTAAATAATCGGAAAAATATCGATATACCAATATTTCGAGAAGATATATCATCGACTTTTTGATATATCGAAAATTAAAAATATCAATATATTGATATATAGATATATAGATACTTTTTGAGTATTACTAAGTAATATGAACTTCTGATTTTAAATATGAAATACTTAAAACCAGAGTTAGCACGAAAAAATCAAATTATTCATTTAAATCAACTGATTTTGTTACGTGATTTTTTAATTTTTTTAAAAATTTTTTGATTTTTGATTTTTAGGTAAATTCTTTTTTTTTTAATTTACTAATAAATAATTAATCCTTATTATCACCTAATTAATGATAATTATATTTCATCTATCTAATAAGTAAATTAATCAATATTGTTTCAAATCACTTTTCATAAAGAAATAAATAAAGTTAGAGCACTTAGAAATTATACAATATATATATATATATATATATATATATATATATATATATATATATATATATATATATATATATATATATATATATATATATATATATATATATATATATATATATATATATATATATATATATATATATATATATATAAAATTTAAATAACTTAATTAAACTAAATAATAATTATATTTACTAAACTTATTATTAAATATTAATTAGGTAATAATTAGAATTAATTACTAATTTATAAAAAATAATAATTAAAATAGCAATTTAAAAAAATAAAAAAAATAAAAAAAAATAAAAAAAATGATTTATATAAAAAAAATAAAAAAAATCACCAACCCTCCTTAAAACTTTATCGAGAAGATTTTCATATGGTCGAATGGTATTCATTAACTACAAAAAAAAAGTTCGTGAACTTTAATCAATATAAAAGTAACCATTTATTATACTCATATGTATGAATATAAAAATACTTTCAGAGATTAAAATAAGAATACATATTTATCCATTTTTATATTTTCTTAATTTAAAAAATTACCTTTAGGTACTACTATATTCGTCTTCATAACCAAATCTGAGAAAGACGGTTCTTCTTTCATTTCAAAGTTGATCATTTCCTGTGAAGTTGCGGGTGCGGAAAGTATAATGCATACTTGACTCTCTTCCCCTGCAGTCCATCGCCTTGGAGTAGTTATGACGTATCCACTGAAATAGAAGAAAATGAGTAAGAAAGATTGGATAAATTCTCTCTGGCACTACTTGACACAAAGGATTCCATCAAGGTTCATGGGCAAACGCATTGGGGTACACTTGTCCCTCCTAAATCATGGGGAAATGAAAAAAATGGACCTCATATGTTTGCAAGACGGCGTTTTTAAGAGTTTATTAGAAGAAAAACTGAAAAAGATACATCAAGCAATAGATAATGAAGTAAAGAAATAAATATGAAAGTGAAAACATTAATACTAATTATTAATCGTTACCGAAATGGGTCAGACTATAGAAAGATACCTTCATGTAACTAGAGAACCACAAATCCTACACTAAAACAAATGACATTTTTGTAATCAACGAAGAATTTTAGTTCGGAAAATGGTAAATTTTTTTTAAGAAAAGGCTTAAAATAAGATTTTCATATTTTCACCAATGTACAGTAAGTTAATACAGTACTGGCTGTACGATAAGAAATTCAAATATCCGAATCTGCAACTAAATGATCGCGAAAGCTGCCAATAATTGCTTTTTGTCCACGTTAAAAGTTAGTTTAGTATTAATGTTGCCAATAAGTATTTTTTTAACATTGTCTCGTTTGCGCGATTCAGGTCGAAAATTTGTAAATTTTTTTTGATAATTTTTTTTTTTTTTTAAACTAAAGGAATACCGTAGGTGAAACCGCAAAGATGGAAGGTGCCGGGGTCTGTCGGCCTACTGGTGGACGACGGGGGGGGGACTTTGTCCCCCTCTGTCCCCCAACGGCTCCAGCCTCCTAAAAAGCCCCCCCCACAAAAAAAAGTGAAATTCTTCTATAAAATTGTCCACTGATTCAAAAAATGTTATTTGTTTTAGTGTAGCACGTGTAGTTTTTTCTAGTTACATGAAGGTATCTTTCTATAGTCTGGCCCCGAAAATGAATTGTAGTATTGACATGGTTAGTAATTAGTAATTACTAATTACTAACATATTTAAAACTGCGTCACTTGTACGTTTTTCAAGGCTTATGTGCGTTTATTCCCCTTTTTATTGCCATCGTTCTTATGTTAACTTATCGTACATTCTAGAATTTTATTCTTGATGTTTTAAGAATATACTATAAATATTCTTGAATATAAATGTCAGTGAAAGTCCCTCCTGTAATCATTTCGTTGAAGATGTTTTTTACTGTCTATCTCTGTGGTATTACATATTTTCTAAAGAGCTTTAATGTGTTTTCGTTTAACATATAGGTTACTTATATTATTATATAATATAGAGATGCCTGGTATCTAAAAAATATCGATATATCGACACATCGATATTTTAATAAATATCGAATTACCTTCGATAGTATCGCTAGAAAAATATCGATATTCAATATATCGATTTTACATAATTTGATATATTATAATCCAATATATATATATATA
>JABUQX010148099.1:0-7500 GCA_015478945.1 Trachelipus rathkii | reverse complement strand
GGAAACCTCATATCACAATGGTTGTTAAGGTGGACTCAAAGATGTTGAGTTCTGTTCAGGTTGCGGGAATTTTTTTCCTCTGCACAACTACTCCAGTTATATAAGGGCCTCATTGGCCCTTGTTTGAAGTACTGTTCTCGCATTTGGGGGAGCTGCGATTTCACCCTCCTATTGGATAGGATTGTTTCTAAAGTTGAGACTAATAAACTGTCCTCTCTTTCAACCTCCATTGACCCTCTATCCTGCGACGTGACGTTGGTGCACTATCTCTTTTTTTATAGGTAGAGTTGACCTTTCGCATTTCATCATCTTACGTAGCACACTTAGCACTAGGGGTGCCTTGCTCTCGCATGAATTTTGCGTGAGTATTGAAAATTACAGATTCATTCGTTGTGGTGCCTCTTTCTTTCCAGCCACTTCTGTTCTGTGGATCTCCTTGCCATCTTCTGTTTTACCAACTGTATTTAATCTTCCTCTCTTTAAAGCCTACTTATGTGTTCACCTGAGAGATTTGCGTTAGGTTTGGGCTTGGGTGCGTTTAAAAAAAAAAGAAAAAAAAGGAAAAAAGAAAAAACGTGTTGCTATTGTCGAAAGCTGTGCGAACGTTTCAAGTTTTGCGTTTTTTATTTTTGGTCATAAAACTTTAACCTTAAAACATACAATAACGAACTTTATTGGCTTTTATGTTTGGAAAATAAAATTGCATATTTTTACATTATTGTACTCTTTTTTTGTTGCATCAACCAATTGTGAGTTATTTAGCCTTTTCCATGGTTCATGGCAGTTTGTGAAAAATCGCGATAATTTTCAATTGAACAGCGGCAAAACAATATGCTATACAAAAATTTGATTCAAATAAAAAATGTGTATCTAGCCAAATTATAAACGCTCCTAAAATTTTATGTTAGTCGAATGAATATTAATAAAGCTATAGCGATTTCTCACTTATGACCTCGAAATAAAAATTTATGGTGAATACGCACTTTGCCATGAAGTATGAACTGGTATGAATTATGTATGGAAAAACAAAATTTGAAGTTTCAAATATATGTTTTATACGTAGATCTTTCAAGTCTGAATTCATTTCAATAAAAGGTGTAGGAGGAGCTTAGCAGTTTGAAAGAATTTACACTTAATTCTTTTATTCTAGAATGATAACAAGAACTCGTTAACTATGGTTTGAATCAATAGGGTTGAGGAAGAGACCATTCCCCTAATAATAGGTCAATGAAATTTTTACTGTGTTCAATCATCAAGTGGAATTAATTAAAGGGAAATACGATTTATTTTTTTTTTTTTTTTTACTCTATGAAGCATATAGGACACCCTAATATATATATATATATATATATATATATATATATATATATATATAGATAGTATATATATATATATATATATATATATATATATATATATATATATATATATATATATATATATATTTATATCTATATATAATATATATATATATATATATATATATATATATATATATATATATATATATATATATATATATATATATATATATATATATATATATATATATATATATATATATATATATATATACATAAACCCTTGAATGTAGTATAAAATTCTAAATACAGCGAAAATGTTTAAATATTCAATGTGATAATAATAATCTTTGTCATATTAATTGCAATATCATCTTACGTGTTTTTTCCCAGTTCATAAGTTACAAATTACATTTCAACAACTTGATTGTAGTGTATATTTATTTATATTAGGAAAAAACTGTAAAACACAGATAGATAGATAGATAGATAGATAGATAGATAGATAGATAGATAGATAGATAGATAGATAGATAGATAGATAGATAGATAGATAGATAGATAGATAGATAGATAGATAGATAGATAGATAGATAGACATTACATATAATCAGTTAGATAGATAGATAGATAGATAGATAGAGAGAGAGAGAGAGAGAGAGAGAGAGAGAGAGAGAGAGAGAGAGAGAGAGAGAGAGAGAGAGAGAGAGAGAGAGAGAGAACTAGAGAGAGAGAGAGAGAATTTAATAACAGAAGAGAGAAAGAGAATTTTAATAACAGAAGAGAGAGAATTTTAATAACAGGAGAGAGAGAGAGAGAGAGAGAGAGAGAGAGAGAGAGAGAGAGAGAGAGAGAGAGAGAGAGAGAGAGAGAGAGATGCTTCAAAAATTTATAAATAAAGCTTTAAAATTAATGCAAATTAAATATTTTTAAATAATAGATTGAAAATTAATTAATTTATAAACTGTTAATTGTATTTAATAGGTTTAGAGATATGTATATATATATATATATATATATATATATATATATATATATATATATATATATATATATATAATATATATATATATATATATATATATATATATATATATATATATATATATATATATATATATATATATATATATATATATATATATATATATATATGAGAAATTAAGAACTCGGCAAATTTATTTTTGTTATTATTATTATTATTATTATTATTATTATTATTATTATTATTATTATTATTATTATTATTATTATTATTATTATTATTATTATTATTATTATTATTATTATTATATTATTATTATTATTATTATTATATTATTTATTATTATTATTATTTTTAGTAGCAGTAGTAGCAGCAGTAGTAGTTGTTGTTGTGATAAACCAAGAAATATAGAAATTCAAATATTAGAGATTTATTGCTATTCTGATTCTTCATATATATATATATATATATATATATATATATATATATATATATATATATATATATATATATATATATATATATATATATATATATTATATATATATATATTTAAGATATTTAGAATAATATTAAATGTCATATGGTTTACTTACTATTAGTCGAAGTAATAGAGACTGATTATAATAGTATATTTATTAACAACAATAATAATAATAATAATAATAATAATAATAATAATAATAATAATAATAATAATAATAATAATAATAATAATATTAATAATAATAATAATAATAATAATAATAATAATAATAATTATAATAATAATAATAATAATAATAATAATAATAATAATAATAATAATAATAATAATAATAATAATAATAATAATAATAATAATAATAATAATAATAATAATAATAATAATAATAATAATAATAATAATAAAAATAATAATAATAATAATAATAATAATAATAACTTTTTACTCCCTCTGAGAAAATAATAATAATAATAATAATAATAATAATAATAATAATAATAATAATAATAATAATAATAATAATAATAATAATAATAATAATAATAATAATAATAATAATAATAATAATAATAATAATAATAATAATAATAATAATAATAATAATAATAATAATAATAATAATAATAATATTAATAATAATAATAATAATAATAATAATAATAATAATAATAATAATAATAATAATAATAATAATAATAATAATAATAATAATAATAATAATAATAATAATAATAATAATAATAATAATAATAATATTAATAATAATAATAATAATAATAATAATAATAATAATAATAATAATAATAATAATAATAATAATAATAATAATAATAATAATAATAATAATAATAATAATAATAATAATAATAATAATGTTGAAAGATTCAAAAGTCGGAATGGATTGGGGATGTTTTTGATTTTTTTTATATATAAATAAAATTTTTTATTTTCTTTTATTTTAATATGCACAAATTGCTTTTTGAAATTAAAAATTAATCTTAATTATTACCTAATAAATAATATGTTTAGTAAATATAATTATTTAAATAATTTATGTAAGTTATTTAAATTTATATATATATATATATATATATATATATATATATATATATATATATATATATATATATATATATATATATATATATATATATATATATATATATATATATATATATATATATATATATATATATATATATATATATATATATATATATATATATATATCAGAGGTGGGCACCCCGCTCATTTAGGGGTAGTCCGCTAGCGCACCTCCGCACCTCGAGAAAACGTAGTCCGCTAGCGCTCCTCCGCACTTATTCAGACCATCAAACCTCCGCTATCGCAAGTCCGCACGTCCGCACGTCTCCCGCTAATAATGTGCGACTTCACAAAAGATTTTAATATTAAATACTAAATAGTATATATCCTTACAAAAAATTTATTTATAATATTATATGAAAAATTGAATGAATATTTACAAAATCTCAAGATTTTCCTCTTCCTCCTCAATGTCGTCTTCAAAGGACAAGAGATCCATATTACCTTTCAAAAAGATTAGGTGCTCAAAATTAAAAGCAGTTAAGGCTGACCTCTTTGCCCTCAAAATATCCCCACCAATACTAAATATTCGCTCTACAGCCGCAGAACTAGGGAGAGGTGTATTATATTTTATGAACAAGTTCAACAAATTCTGCCTATGCTGAAAGGGAAAGATGTCCTTGGTGAGAGGAGTGCTGGTGTTAGTTCACTTCCAGCAGTCCATTGCTAATTTAAGGTCCTCACCTAAATCATTCTGCCTCCCTTCTGAAATATTTTGACCACCCTGTCCACCCATAAGAAGGTCTATTTCGTCCAAGACTTTAGTAGAATCCATGAAAGCCTCGACTCCTGCAGAGTCGATGGTAATGTTATTATTATTAATATTTTTATTATTATTATTAATATATATATATATATATATATATATATATATATATATATATATATATATATATATATATATATATATATATATATATATATATATATATATTTATATGTATATATATATATATATATATATATATATATATATATATATATATATATATATATATATATATATATATATATATATATATATATATATATATATATTATATATATATATATATATATATATATATATATATATATATATATATATATATATATATATATATATATATATATTTATTTTGGTTTTACACAGAATTGATTTAGATATTGCCTAGTTATTATAGTAATAATATAATTAATTAAAGTTATAGATGAGGGTAATAGCCATTCAGTCTATAAAATCAATTTAAATGTTATTTATTATATATGGTACCTTTAAGGAGGTTGAGATTATTTTTGGAAGTTTAATTATTAAAAAACAATAAGTCTTAGACTAAAAGTATAATTAGTTATAAACTTAAAATAAAAATTATATTTCTTTATTATAACCAATAAGAATTCTTAATAAGTAAACTATATTTTCATTTTTTAAAAAGGTGCGGAACAAAAGAGCGGAAACTATTTTTGATCCGCACGTGCAAGTCCGCTAATTTCCTGACGACTCCGCACCTCCGCTAGTCCGCACCTATTCTGGTAGTCCGCTCGGAGCGGACTAGCGGACTAGCGGACTAAAGAGCGGAAGTGCCCACCTCTTATATATATATATATATATATATATATATATATATATATATATATATATATATATATATATATATATATATATATATATATATATATATATATATATATATATATATATATATATATATATATATATATATATATATATATATATATATATATAAAAGGAATGAGAGATTCTGGAGCTAAATGTTAAAACTCCTTCACAAATTAAGTGAATTAACTGTTTCCAAAAAATTGAAATTAGAAAAAGAAGAAGAAAATAAGAGGAGAGAGAGAGAGAGAGAGAGAGAGAGAGAGAGAGAGAGAGAGAGAGAGAGAGAGAGAGAGAGAGAGAGAGAGAGAGAGAGAGAGAGAGAGAGAGAGAGAGAGAGAGAGGAAAATTGGTAAATAATATTCTCATTATCCCCTGATACAAATTTACAATTACTTTATTAATATATATACTGCCACTGAGTGCTACAGTGTATTGTACTGCGATATTTTTATTTTTATTCATTCTGGGTATATTTTATTATTAGATTAATTAATTATCAGTGAATTTAAATCAGTTGATAAAAGATTTTTCAACTTAAGGGAAAAATATTTTGTATTATATTGCTGAGTCCCATTTTAACTCTAAAGCTTTTCATTTTATCTGGTTCCTCTTTTACTTGCTATATACTACAGTACTACATAATTCTATTTTGATGCATTTGCAGTTTTCTCTGCAAATTCTTTAAAATCGGTTACCTCGCCCTTATTCTAAAGAATTACAGTTTTTTTTTAAGCACATCAGTATTTGCCATCTATATAGTTTTAAAATCAATTTGAATAAAGAAAAAAAATTAGAAAACAAAGATTTATTGATCTACTGGTAGACCTCGTTAAATGTTTACATTAATTATCTAAGCGGTCATATTTTAATAATTAATTCTATAAACTCAAAATGTATTTTTTATTAATCTGCAGCCTACAGTAAAGGAATAAAAGATATATTGCAATAGTGAAAGTATAGAGACTACTAGCCACTACCAAAAGCAAAATCTATGGCTAAGGTGCATGCTAACCACTCTAAGAGATTTAATAACTTTGTCATACTTACAACATGCAGTTTTACCTTAATAACTAACTAAATGCCGACAAATTTAGCTTAATCAAAATATACTATATGATGCTTAAACCAGTCATATACCTATATGAAGGGAAACCATTTCAAAAATTAACAACCTTAATACTGAATGAATTTCTTTTTCATAATTCATTATCGTATTGTGTCCCTTGGTTCATCATACTGATTCACTTCTTCTGATCTAAGTTAATTTCATCTTCTTGCTGCTCAAAGTTGCACTCTCTCCATCATATCTATTTCATTTCTTAAATAAGGGACACAAACTTGTGTACAATAATACTTTCCTAGTTTCACATAACAAAATCGCACAAGTTATAAGGTCCAAAATGCAGCAAACCCCAACAAAAATAAATTTAAATAAAGATGAAGCTAAAAGAAAGTGTTGTCGTGTCAATATTTCTAGTGAAAATTGAAAATATATTCATTGCTACGTAGTATATAATGTATTAATAATTTTAAAATATTTTAACAAGTCTATTTTATATTCTTATTTCAAATTTTTATTGAACTTAAATCACTTAAATGATAATAATCTAAATCTCTTCATCAATTTTAAAACAAGTAAATAAACAAAAGATGAAAAAATATCGTAATTTTTATATATATATATATATATATATATATATATATATATATATATATATATATAGTTATATATATATATATATATATATATATATATATATATATATATATATATATATATCATAAAATGATAATAAGAATGCTTTTATTTATTATAAATATATATATATGTTATATATATATATATATATATATATATATATATATATATATATATATATATATATATATATATATATATATATTTATATATATATATATATATATATATATTTAGCTATGCAATGAAAACGCGAAAGCTAGTTTCACGATAAATGCGAAAACGGTTAAAACACTAAATCTGATAACCGAACGAAGCATACTG
>JABUQX010148098.1:0-12558 GCA_015478945.1 Trachelipus rathkii | reverse complement strand
TAGAGTAATGAGTTTGTGGTGGAGCCGGAGAGTTTGTGATGGCGGAGCCAGACTGGAATTCTGGCTCCAGCTGCATATTGAGTCAATTGATGTGTGTTTATATATGTTTCAAAGGACATAGATTCCGATTTTGAGGGTTTTGCAACCCCAAAATGAGTTTGAGGACCACCTTGATGGGGGACTCAGCTGGAAAAGAAGAAAAGCATAGAGTGCAAGACAATGTAAGGAGGAAGCACAAGGAGCAGGAGGAGGAAAGAAAAAAAAAAAGAAGGAGAGGAGTTAATTTAGAAGAAGTTTTAAGTAAGTAAGATAAGGGAAAAATTTAATGAGTGACCTGTTTGTCCCCCAGTGTGACCCATTTGACCTCAATGCAACATTTTGATTTTGTATTTTTTTAAAAACAATTTAAAAATAGTTTTAAGAATATATATATATTTTTGAACATTTTTTTACGTTTAAAAAAGATAAAATTAAATTCGTGAATGGTAAATAAAACATTCCTTTAAGCCATTATTTTTTTGCACCTACTTATATACTAAAAAAAGTCAAAAAGTGACCCATTTCACGGTATATATATATATATAGTATATATAAAGCCGTTTTTGTTTTTGTATCTGGGCTTACGAAACAAGAAATGCTCGAGTTTGCGTTCATTTTTGTTAAACTTGCCGAAAAATCGTAAGAAATGCTTACCAGAGGTAAGGAATTTCCTCAATTGTATAAGGTTGCTATTTCCTGTGCAAGCCGAATTTTAGCACGTTCTTACGGAAAATGTAAACAAACAAGATGGCAGTGTGGTAGGCCCTGTCTGAATTGATGAATTTTCATTCAAATATAATCAACTTTAAATCTAATTTCTTCAAATGGATAAACTCCATCACAAATAGTTGATCAATTATTTGTAATTTAAACCATTTGTTATCTTTTTTATTTGTTTATTCCAAAACCACATGCTCCATCACAACAGCTAATTCCAATTGTTTAAAAACAAAAGTAATCCTTGCACTAAATCGTGGTCGTTTAAACAGGAAATTTGAGCATAATCACAAATGAAAAAATGAAAGTTTAAATTAAAAGCAAAGGAAATACTAAAATTCATTCTATTGTAAACGCTTTGTATTATTACAATTATGATTAAAGGAGATATAACTACAGAAATTAGTCCTAAAGCATTGCAGGCTTGTTATTTATCATAACCCACTAATTCATTACTTGGGACTAATTTCTTTATTTCTATCTCCTTTAATCATAAAGTTGCGGGTCTAAGGTCCCGCATATTTGTTCTGATTGGAAGTTTTTCCATGAAGAAATAACCTTTCTCCGTAAATTTTCTAGCTTTAGCCTTTATCCCTCTAACCTTTGATAAACTTTGTTATCTGCTTTCGATAACACACTCCTATTTCTAAAACTATAGTATATGATGTTCCTAAACTTCCTGTTTATGCTTGACTTCCCTACATTTAACCCCTTTCCAATGATCTTCACTTTCAGATTAAAATATTTTAACTAAAACTTTCCACAATGCAAGTTTCTTATATCTTTTATTAACAACAACTCAATGGCAGTTTCTTTAAGATTAAAGAAATCATCTCCATGAACTTGAGGTCACATATCGTTTACAAATATAAATGTGTCGACTGTAATTCGACTATGTGGGTCAAACTTTCCAATAACTAAAGATGCGAGCATTCAAACACATGGACATTGTCTTTCGAACTAATCTCCCCATCTCAACCAGAGAATTTAGCTGTCAGAGATCACTATGACCTCAATATCCTATAATTCTTCAAAAATTCTCCATTTTTCAAAATGCTTCAGATGAAGGAACTAAAAATTTGGAATCTTTATATATAAAAACACTTAAACCTACACTTAACATCCAGAAGCTTTGGCACTCTGATTGCCTGAACTAATTGCCTGAAATTTCGTGTAAAAGCGAACACGATTTCTTATGAGGCTTACTTTTGTTTGTGTGGCAAACAATTGGAATTAGCTGTTGTGTGTGTTGGAGCCCGTCGATTTTGGATAAAAAAAAAAAATAATATAGTTTATATTGCAAATAATTATCAACTATTGTGATGGAGTTTATCGATTTGGAAGAAATTGATTAAATCTGATTTTATTGAATGAAATATTCATCACTAAAATGACGGCGTGGTAGGCCCTACCACGCCTTCATCATTTTTTTGATTGCACATTTTCGTAAGAACATAGTAAATTCAGCAATCACAAAAAATAGCAACTTTATAGAATTAAGGAAATTCCTTACATTTGGTGAGCCATTTTTCACGATTTTAGGCTAAGTTTAACAAAAACAAATGCAAACTCGAGCTTAATTTATTTAGAAGCATTGAAATGTGGAGCAACTTAAACGCCCATATTAACATACAGTAGGTCAGATAGACACAGAAATTATCAGACAAATTGCATATATATATATATATATATATATATATATATATATATATATATATATATATATATATATATATATATATATATATATATATATATATATATATATATATATATATATATATATATATATATATTTATATAGATACAAAAAGGAAATGTTAGTGAAATTCGAAATTATAAAGTGAGTTCCTGGAGGTGATAACTAGAAGAGGAATCGAAATATTGAAGAAAATTCTTAAAACAATTACCTGATAACAAAGGCTTAAACCCTTCTCTATGAAATCTTATTCGTGGAATGGTGTTGATTAAGCTCAAACCTTTCAACTATCAACATTAACACCACTTTGCAGTAATGTGGGACATGGTATGTGATATATATATATATATATATATAGTTAAAGAAGAGTATATATATATATATATATATATATATATATATATATATATATATATATGTATATATATATATATATATATCAAAATCAAATTTTAAAAACACAAAAAAGACATCCAATAGACATCTGCAAATTTTTTACTGGATACCGATACTCCTCTCAAAATTCCTGATACCGATAATAAACCAATACCACTGATACTGATACCATGGTATCGGTGCATCACTTATATATATATAGTGAGAAGAGTATATATATATATATATATATATATATATATATATATATATATATATATATATATATATATATATATATATATATATATATATATATATATATATATATATATATATATAGGTATATATTATTATTGTCATTTTAGCTTATTTTATAAAATTATTGCAAAATTATAATTTTTTTTTGATCGGAGCTCCCGTTCCGTGTGGGCGTTAAGTGACTTTTACCATATATATATATATATATATATATATATATATATATATAATATAGTATATATAAATATATATATATATATATATATATATATATATATATATATATATATATATATATATATTAGGCTTACAGCATATATAAATCAATCTATGTAAACGTAAATGATGATCCAGAATGCACAGGCTGAGAAGAACGACTTTCCTGAAGATCATGATCAAATTTGGCAGCCAAACTGACAATTTTAGACCATGGTACTCACTCTTTTGAGTCTGTTTCTTGTTGTGCAATATATTCATTCACTTTTCTCGACATAAGGATGTAAACTCACGAGAAATGCTGTCCTTAAAGATTTGTGTTCCTTCATGTCAAGACCATTGTATGCCTTCTTGGCAAGATGTTCCAGCACATACAGATACTCTCGCCTTTGGTATGGTATGCTGAGCCCGATACGCTTGGAGTTGATAATCTTCTTTATGCAATTCTTCTTGGTGGTACCAAGCCAATAATGTTTCTTTTACCTACCATAGTTTCGATCATCTTTAACTAATAGATTGTAAAGTTGAAGAAGCGAACCTTCAAGCTGTCGTCCTAATAGACGCAACCACTGATGAGGTGCATTAGGATAATTTACCTTGCAATACTGTTCAAAGTCGGCAAAGTAACAAACCAAGTCTTGATCGGCTTCATACTTGAATTTGCTGGGGTCTAATACCTTAGCTTTTCTGGAATGTTTGACAATTTCAGTTAATAACAGCACAGCCTGGGACATCAATTGGATTTGTCGATTCATGATGATGTGTGTGTGAAGGTGCAAACAATTGTGGTGGTGGTACACTACGACTAATTTCATTTGGAATAGGTACTACTGTATTAAGATGTTCAAGTGGTGACGAATGTAACTGAGGGACCACCTTCAACCGCAGCGTGTCTTGGTCCGACAACCGGAGTTGTCATCGGCCAACCAGGCACACTGGTAGCTAAAGGTGCCTGAACTTGAAAACCTGGAGAATTGAAATACGCCTGTGAAACCTGATATGTCAAATTAGGTGTCAGTGGAGGTTGTGCTGTGTTCATGTAATAAATGTCTGCTGGAGTAGCTCTTTAAGAAGAAGCTGTGGACACTGGAGACATAATAATTTGTTCTGAATATGATGAATTCACAGGGGTACCTAAATCTATCAGTGGAAAATTTGTTACACCAGATGTGGGTATATCTGTTGTTACAGTAGTGAGAGTGGAGGTTACTGTGGTAGGAACTGTATTATGACGGAGTGTAAACTGTCGAACTACTGATATTTGAAATTTGTGGTTGCATTGGTTGCATATACAACGCTTGCATTCTTTGCTCACCTAATACAGCATGTTGCTCACATAATACAGCAAATTCAGTTTGGATTGTGGAAACTAACGCCATAAATGGGGTATCTTCGCCGTGTTCCTAATAAGCTATGGGAAAACACAGGCGCCCTTCGTAAACCTAACAACAAATAACCTTAAATCCAAAAAGTTTCCCCTAAAACATACACACCTAAATTTACTAAAACAGAGTTCAATGATCAGTGACAGAAAGAGAGGGAAGTACGAATGGAGATGGAAACTCTTAAATCATTAAGCCAATGTGACTAACGGTCAAGCAATAGGTGGTTTTGGGGTGTCAGAAGAAAATGAGAATGGTAGGAAGGTGATTGATTTCTGTGAGGAGAGAGGTATGTGTGTAAGTAATACTTTCTTTAAACACAAGAGTATCCATAAGTATACTAGAGTTTATGTAGGTAGAGACAGTATCGAAGTGAAAAGTATGATTGATTTTGTGTTTGTGAAGATGTTGAAGTATGTGTTGGATGTTAAATCAGTGAGGGGATTAGGAATCGGATTATCGGATCATTATGTTCTATGTAAAATTTAGTTAGTGGGGGCTTGGATGGAGAGGAAGGTGCAGATATGGAAGAAGTGGGTAGGGAATTGTTATGAGGTTATGAACAAGGTAGGTCTGATGGGCTGAAAGAGTATGGAAGGATGATCCGGTGAAGGGGAAATGGTGGGGTTTTGTGAGGGTATGGTTGTGGTCCACCTGGGCCAGGGGATGAACCCTACACTGACGATATGCCATAGTAAGGGTCGGTCGTGGTCCCATGAAGCTTTGGGTGTATTTTCTTACTGCGACGAGTTCTCAGTAATAGGTATAAAGGGGGCAGTAAGGCTGGGCTTTCTTTTCGACTTGTCATATTCTTCTAATACTTTTCGGTTTCCGGTGTATGTCACTATACCATCATCATTAATTCTAGAAGAGCTCTGCTTGTGTTGCTTGACTGATTGACAAGAAACCCTTTGATCTCTGCCATTCAAAGGTCCTTCTGCTTGTTGCATGTGAAGAAGCAAAGAATTGCATTTTGTTGGGTCCCTTCCTATGTGGGTGTTCCTAGAAACGAGCAAGCACATCACCACGCAGCAACTGAGAGGGTGTTAAATGCCTTGTACCTTCTTCCTGCTGTATGCCTGTCATAATATGTCGGGTCTCCTTTCTTGCTTTCAGGCATGATGGGCAGAGGACACTCATGGCACTAAACTTCTTAGTCAAACCCATCAATGGATAGTGGTTATCTTGTATAAAGAGTCACCTTCTGAAGGTGGTCCTAGCTCGATGGCATCTGGATTTTATCAACCTCACTCACAGATTCCTTTTGATGAGGGGGGACTCTTCCCCCCCTAACCTACCCATTTTGCTACTCCAATTGCCCTTTTACATTTGTTCATATCTTTGTGGGTTGCGAGGACATCTCAGCCATCAGATGCAAATTCTGCCCTGATGGGCTCACTATTCCTTCTGCACATTCTATCCGAATCTTCTCACTTTCGTAGTAACTGAGTTTTTGCCTTCCTGTTAGAACTGAAAATTTCATAAGATTTAACTATTTCAGTAATGTTCATGTCTCGTTTTGTTAGGTACTTTCCCTGTTGTTTGTATATTGACACTGTATAGCCACATTCCTGTGTGCTGTGGTGGTCCCTGTACACCTAAAAAAAAAAAAAAAAGATCGTTATTATTATTATTATTCAAGGTTGGCACTGATTAAATCAATTGATTTTTTATGAAAAAATCATGATTTTTTTGATTTTTTAGGCAAATTGTTTTTTTCTAAATTAATAATTATTCCTAGTTATCACCTGATTAATGATGATAAGTATATTTCATCTATATAATAAGCAAATTCATCAATGTAGTTTCAAATCATTTTCAATAAAGAAATAAATAAAATTAGATTACTCAGATAGTATATATATATCAGGGATGGCAATTTTGGTGATTTTTTTGATTTTTTTAAAAAAAATCAATTTGTGATTTTTTGGATTTTTTTGATATTTTTGATTTTTTGGATTCGTAACGTCACGCGAAATATAATTTGCAAGTTACAAATTATATATCGTGTGACGTTACGAATCTGAAAAAAAAGAAAAAAATCAAAAAAATATTGATTTTTTAAAAAATAAAAAATCACAAAAAAAATATCTCTCATATATATATATATATATATATATATATATATATATATATATATATATATATATATATATATATATATATATATATATATATATATATATATATATATATATATATATATATATATATTTATTATTTTATATATATATAAGATAATTTTGGTGATTTTTTTGATTTTTTTAAAAACACTTGTTCTTTTGATTTTTTGATATTTTTGATTTGTTGGAACGTTACGCGAAATATAATTTGTAAGTTACAAATTATATATCGTGACCTTACGAATCTGAAAAAAATAGGAAAATCAAAATCAAAATCACATTGATTTTTTTAAAAATCAAAAATCACCAAAATTGCCAGAATTCCTTGTATATATATATATATATATATATATATATATATATATATATATATATATATATATATATATATATATATATATATATATATATATATATATATAATTTAATTAAACTAAATAATTATATTTACTAAACTTATTATTAATTAGGTAGTAATTAGGATTATTTACTAATTTTATCAAAATAATAATTAGAAAGTCAATTTGTGCCTAAAAAAATCAAATTAATCAGAAAAATCATTGATTTTTTGATTTTAAAAAAAAAATCACCAACCCTGTTATCATTATTATTATTATTATTATTATTATTATTATTATTATTATTATTATTATTATTATTATTATTATTATTATTATTATTATTATTATTATTAAGCAAATCTCTTTTGTAGAAATTTATAAGTCTGAAAAACATTTCTTCATTATTGAAGAAAATGAATGAAAAAGATTCAGAAATGCATTTTGAATCAGATGAAGAGGAATTTTTTGTCAAACTTGCTACATCAAAATTTCCTTTGGTAACAAAAAGTCAACGTAATTTAATTTTTCTAACTTTTTTATTATTATTATTATTATTATTATTATTATTATTATTATTATTATTATTATTATTATTATTATTATTATTATTATTATATTGAAATGACATTGATATTTATAGTTATATATATAACATTTCGTATCATCCTTGTGGTCTTCAAGCTGTATAAAGAGTCACCTCCTGAAGGTGATCCTAGCTTGATGTCAACTGAATCTTCCAGCCTCACTCATGGATTTCTTTTCATGGGGGGGGGAGGGGATTCCTCAACCTGCCCTTTTATAGTTAGTTCATATCTTTGTGGGTTGCCAGGCCATCTCACCCGGTAGATGCAAATTCTGCCCTGATGTTTTCACTATACCTTCAGCATCACCTGCACATTCTATCTGAATCTTCTCACTTTCGTAGTGACTGAGTTTTTGCCTTCCTGTTAGAACTAAACATTTTATATAAGATTTAGCCATTTCAGTAATGTTCATGTCTTGTTTTGTTAGGTACTTTCCCTGTTGTTAGTATATTGACACAGTATGGCCACATTCCTGTGTGCTGTGGTGGTCCCTATACACCTAAAAAAAAAATATTATTATTATTTTTATTATTAATCAAATCTCTTTTTGTAGAAATTTATGAGTCTGGAAAACATTTCTTCATTGTTGAAGAAAATAAATGAAAAAGGTTCAAACACACATTTTGAATCAGACGAAGAGGAATTTTTCATCAAACTTGCAACATCAAAATTCCCTTTGGTGAGGATCAACAAATTGAGTGATGAGGAATTGAAGGTATTTGGCCCAACTTTATTATTATTATTATTATTATTATTATTATTATTATTATTATTATTATTATTATTATTATTATTATTATTATTATTATTATTATGTAGGAGCGTCGACTGTTTCCCAGATCTCAGCCTTTTCCCACACTCTGCCTACCTATACTTCCATATTCTCAGCTGAGCTGAAAGCGCTGGTTTTGGCTGTGGGCAGAATTAGTGACCTTCCACCCGGACCCCATTATACGATCTTCTCGGACTCTAGAGGAGGTGCTCTCTTGGCTCTGCTCGACCGGTCAACAAGAAATCCTTTGATTTCATCTGTCCAAAAGTTCATCAGCTCTGTTCAATTGAATGGGAGGGGCCTTGAGTTCTGTTGGGTCAATTCCCATGTGGGTGTATCGGGGAAAGAGAGAGCTGATACAGAATCCAAATGTGCTGCCACCGGCAGGGTAACTAGCAGACGATTCCTTCCACTGAATATACTGTTGGGACATCTCCCTTTGGCTGATTTTTTACGTGTGTATCCGTCAGGGTTTCTTCACTTGCTGGGAGACGTGTTGGGTGGAGGATTCTCTTGGCGCCAAGCTGTGGAATATTATACCTCTTTTAGGTTGCTGACCGTCCTCTTGTAAACGGATTCGCCACCAGGAGGTGATTCTCTCCCGTTTACGAATTGGACACCAATTTCACGCATGGCTTTCACATGATGAGAAAGAACCCCCCATCCTTTCCGTTTTGTCCTTGGTGTGGTCCTCTTACTATCGCCCATATATTTCTGGGTAGCGACGCAATCTCAGCCATCCGGCTCAAGTTCTTGCCTGACATACTTACAATTCCTTTCTGGAATCGCCTTGCTCATATTTTATCTTCGGAGTGACAAAGTTTTTGCGTTCCTCCATGAGCTGAACATTTTTTATCAAATATAAACCTGTTGATACCGTTAAGTTTTCTCGTTTTGTGTAGGGACTTACCCTGTTGTTAGTTGTACTGATACGGTATAGCAGCTCTTTTTGCGTGCAGTGGTGGTCACTATACACATCCTCCAAAAAAAAAAAAAAAATTATTATTGAAATTTTATATCAGCTTCTAATCATTTAATGTCGTATACAAAGTCTTTTTCCTGAAGATGTCAATAGGGGTAGGGGTGTCGTCTATCATCTGATCCAGTGCAGCACCATAACAAAGAGGATGAACTTTTAATCTATTACTTCGCCTGACCACTTCAGACATCATCATAAATGGTTTACTAATTTAACAAATGATAAATATAATAAAAGTTATTGACATATAAATGTGAAGTAACAAATTGTAAATATTATATTAACTTAAATCTAAATTCCTAAAATAATAATTATATCAATAGAGAGATTCAATCTAGCCAAACCTAAAAAATTTCCATTTCATTGTACTGGATGTGGATAACTGGTTGGTGCCTTTTTATTAAGAGCGACTCAGCCAGTCTTAAGTAAAAATGAACGAACACGGAACCCCTAGACCAAATCTTGACATTTTCAATTTTGTCATATTACACCGAGCAGGAAATTTTTTTGAATTGAGGCTGGCTGAGTCGCTCTTTAATAAAAAGGCACAAACCAGTTATCAACATCAAGTATGATGAAATGGAAAATTTTTGAACATTTTTTAGGTTTGGCTAGTATTTGAATTTGTATTGATATAATTATTATTTTAGGATTTTAGATTTAATGTTAGTTATAATATTTTAATTTGTTACTTCACATTTATATGTAAATAACTTTTATTTTGTTTTATCATTTGTTAAGTTAGTCTAAAACTCGTCTCTGATAATGCCTGAAGTGGCCAGACGAAATATTAGATTAAAAGTTCAGAAAGCTGTTGTTCTATTCTATTCCAGAATAGTCCTTAAAAAATCAATCATGAAGCGGTTGATTCCTTTAGGAAATTGGGAAAGGTGTGCAAAGCTCATAATAATAATAATATTATTATTATTATTATTATTATTATTATTATTATTATTATTATTATTATTATTATTATTATTATTATCATTATTATTATTATTATTATTATTATTATTATTATTATTATTATTATTATTATTATAATATTAAAATGACATTGATATTTATAATTATTTATATAACATTTCGTATCCTCTTTGTGATGTACCTTTTCAACCGTTTTATAATTTTCATGAAAATCCATTGTTTTCTAAGATATTTTTCTCTTCTCAGTTTTAAAACTGATGAAATGGATTCCTTCCATTGTGATAAATTTCCCCTTTCCTACTCAATATTATTACAATCATCTCTTCTCCTTTCTGGTGACATCTTTTTCACATTTTCACTTTTGTCTTACTCCAAAATTTGAAAATATCCAAAAAATATTAAAAGAAATTAACATGTATTTAAAACCTTGCTAAATATTACCCCATAAAACAATGAAATCTATCAATACTTCTCAACCTTGCCCTATCCTTGGATAAAATAGATAGGAAAAGAGAGAGAAAACTGAAAGGAGAGAATATAAAGATGCCCTTCTTGCATTTCTTGAATATAAATAGAAGTTTTTCCACCCATCTTGAAATTGAACTGCGCTTCAATATCCAATTTTAACTTGACATTGAACTGAGCTTCAACATCCAATTTTATCTTGACATTGAACTGAGCTTCAACATCCAATTTTATCTTGACATTGAACTGAGCTTCAACATCCAATTTTAACTTGACATTGAGCTGAGCTTCAACATCCAATTTTATCTTGATATTGAACTGAGCTTCAGCATCCAATTTTATGTTGACATTGAACTGAGCTTCAACATCCAATTTTATCTTGACATTGAACTGAGCTTCAACATCCAATTTTATCTTGACATTGAACTGAGCTTCAACATCCAATTTTAACTTAACATTGAACTGAACTTCAACATCCAATTTTATGTTGATATTGAACTGAGCTTCGACATCCAATTTTAACTTGACATTGAACTGAGCTTCAACATCCAATTTTAACTTAATATTGAACTGAGGTTCAATATCCAATTTTATCTTGACATTGAACTGAGCTTCAACATGCAATTCTATCTTGATGTTGAACTTAACTTCAGCATCCAATTTTAACTTGATATTGACTGAGCTTCAGCATCCAATTTTATGTTGACATTGAACTGAGCTTCAACATCCAATTTTATCTTGACATTGAACTGAGCTTCAGCATCCAATTTTATCTTGACATTGAACTGAGCTTCAGCATCCAATTTTATCTTGACATTGAACTGAGCTTCATTCAATTCTATCTTTACGTTGAACTGAGCTTCAAAGATCCACTTTAACATTGACATGTTGGACATTTGGAACTGAGCTTTCTAAAGACCTAATTTTTTCTTTTGACATTGAACTGAGCTTCAGCATCCAATTTTATCTTGACATTGAACTGTGTTCTGAATCATTAAATTTCAATCTTTGACATAGAACTGAGCTTCAGCATCCAATTTTATCTTGACATTGAACTGAGCTTCAGCATCCAATTTTATCTTGACATTGAACTGAGCTTCAGCATCCAATTTTATCTTGACATTGAACTGAGCTTCATTCAATTCTATCTTTACGTTGAACTGAGCTTCAACATCCAATTTTAACATTCGACATGTTGACATTGAACTGAGCTTCAACATCCAATTTTTTCTTGACATTGAACTGAGCTTCAGCATCCAATTTTATCTTGACATTGAACCGAGCTTCAACATCCAATTTTATCTTGACATTGAACTGAGCTTCAGCATCCAATTTTATCTTGACATTGAACTGAGCTTCAGCATCCAATTTTATCTTGACATTGAACTGAGCTTCATTCAATTCTATCTTTACGTTGAACTGAGCTTCAACATCCAATTTTATGTTGACATTGAACTAAGCTTCATCTTCCAATTTAATTTTATTAGGATGTTAACTTTGAAAGACATTAAAATTTGAGTCAAAATCATTTAGCTAAAATATTAGACGTAATATTGAACTGAGGTTCAATTTCCAATTTTATCTTGACATTGAACTGAGCTTCAAAATCCAATTCTATCTTAACGTTGAACTTAACTTCAACATCCAATTTTAACTTGATATTGAACTGAGCTTCAGC
>JABUQX010148097.1:2500-11159 GCA_015478945.1 Trachelipus rathkii | reverse complement strand
ATATTATATATATATATAATATATATATATAGCAGCATATATATATATATATATATATATATATATATATATATTATAGTTATATATATATATATAAGTAAATTTCTTTTTATATATATATTCACACTTAATGGGCATTGCCCTATTCTGGAGGGAACTGATCTAGGTACACTACCTAGGACTCGATGAAAGATCGAAACCCATTCTTGCCATGCGACTCGTCGCTCTACCGATTGAGCCACGGTATCTATATATATATATATATATATATATATATATATATATATATATATATATATATATATATTTTATATATATATATATATATATATATATTATATATATAGATATAATTGCGAACCCTCTGATACGGTATTCATATATATATATATATATATATATATATTATATATATAGTAGTTATATGTTCTATATTCTATACTTCCATTATGACAATATATAATACGATGATTTATATATTATTATTATATATACACATATAATTTCGCCTCCACCGATTGGAGTAGCCACGGTATCCATGCATATGATATTAGTTTATATAGATAAAGTTTTCTACATATTTTGTAAACTTAAGCATGTATTCTTAATGGAATATATCATTGCTAGTCATATTATATATATATATACATATATTATTATATATATATAATTTCGTGATAAATAGTTGTTTTAATCAAAACTTTTATTTCAAATATATATACTTGATTAGCATTTCTTAACAACTGTTTTCGTGATGAATAGTGTATTTTAATCAAAATTACTTAATGTATATCAATAAGTTCTTCTTAACAGACTATCCAAACTGCAGAGTAAGGGCATTGAAAAAGGCGCCGCCCATGAGGGATGGTTACAGGGGGTAATCTACCGTATTAAGTTTTTCATGTTTACGTTTTATAAAGAACTTTATAGTTCCTGAGTGAACCGGGGACCGTTGCTTCGGCCAATCCTAGTTCAAAGGAAGCATAATAGACGACGAATAGATTGTTTATTTTTAATTGAACAGACAAAAATGTTAGAGAAAATTAAATTTACGATAGAAAACACATAAAAACAGTCAATTCAAATAACTTTCATAGTTGAGATTGAATAAATAAATTATGACAAAGCCTCGTTCTTATTTAATGTCATTTTTCTTTTCTATTTCAAATAATTAACTTTATTGGCGAAGCTTATTTAAAGGAAGGAGATAACTATCCCAACTTTTTCTAATTAGATTACCATCTTTTTCTATTTAATCACATTTAATTTAAAACGGAAATTAAATTCATGACAATAATAATTTATTTTTATTTCCATTTTTGGAAAGTTCTTGGAATTTTTTTTCTTTTTATGATTTTTATATTGATATATTTTAACTTTCAGAAGAAAATAATGATAAATTATGTTTTTGCTTTTGAGAGATTTCTTATTCTGAACAAAATTAACAATAATTTTCTTAGAAATAATATAAAATGAAACCAATTATGCAATTTTCAGAATATATATATATATATATATATATATATAGTATATATATTATATATATATATTATTATTATATATATATATATATATATATATATATATATATATATATATATATTTATATATATATAAATAGATTATTTCTAGTTTTATATATATATTTATGTATATTTTTTTTTATTTATTTATTTATATATATATATATATATATATATATATATATATATATATATATATATATATATATATATATATATATATATATATATATATATATATATATATATATATATATATATATATATATATATATATATATATATATATATATATATATATATTATATAGGATTTTGAGAAAGTTTGCGAGGGAAGTAGAGAGAGAGAGAGAGAGAGAGAGAGAGAGAGAGAGAGAGAGAGAGAGTAGGAGAGAGAGAGAGAGAGAGAGAAAGTGTCTGAGCAACCGCATATTGAAGTGGATGGTGATGGCTTTCCGTGCTTTGTTCTTAATACATTTCTTTTATGCAATTGGGATTTCGTTTTCATCCTCTACGTCATATTATTTTCGAGCATTTTTGTGCTTCTTCTCTTCTTGTCGTCATTTTATCATTGATCTTGTCATCTTTGAGAAGCAAGGGCAGAGAACGAAGCTCACCGTTTCTATTACTTGAAGATTTTCATAAAAACAATCATGCCTTTTATTCTATGTATATATATATATATAGTTGTTATATAGCAGAGAGTATATATATATATATATATATATATATATATATATATATATATATATATATATATATATATATATATATATATATATATATATATATATATATATATATATATATATATATATGGCACGCTTTCAAGGTGTTTGAAAATGTGTAAATCAAAAAGAAGTGAGAAAATGAGAAAAACAAAATGAGGAAGTGGTCCAGATATTACATTTAGAGAACATGAAACAAATTAGTATATTTGTTAATCCATGAGTAAGGGAGTTGAACAGAGGAGGTATGGTACTGTCATACGAGTCATACGAGCTATCATCCTCAAACAAGAAATATTTGACTGGAGAAATCAGATAAGCAGTAGTCGCTGTAATAGTGGTATTAAAATAAGAATGTTGTAGCTGATAGACTGCAAGAAAGAAAATGAAATTTACTTGATAGTGAGTGGTGTAATAACACGAAACGTTCTAGAACCTATTCTTTCAAGAAAACATGTGTGAGTGGATACATCAGGGATATGCGATGTGTACTACATAAATAACACCTTCAATCAATACAGAAACTGGGATTGTACTTTGAAATTGTTAAGGCTCTTCAGTTCATTTAATCTTTGAGAAACCAGAGGCTTGTTTAGCAAGAGAAATAGTGTGACATTCCAAGAAAGATCTTAATAAATTGAAACGCCAAAAATGTTAAGAACATGGTAAGGTTTGATATATATATGTTTTCAAAGGAGTCTAAGCCTTGTAGAATATTCTGCCAAATCGATAGATTAAAAATTTTGATTTTGAGGTATTGAAGATAAGCATATATTCTCCGACAAAGTTGGTTATATGAAAGAAAAGTGTCACTTGTCTAAACGTTGTTAAACTTTGTTAGAAAGAATTAGTTGCTCTAAGATAATAGATTCTTTTATTTTTATTTTTTTTCGAGATGAAATGAGTAATTTAGGATGTAGTCTTCGGTTTAAGAGTTGATAGATAAAATTTAATTAAAAAAGATATAAAGAGATTGTGGATACAATATAATTTTGAGAATCTCAAATATTCACATATTTAAAAGACAAACGGTGCCCATCAAAATAGCTGAAATAGGACATCCTGAGAGAAAATCAGAATATACTGAAGGATTTCGATATGTTCAGAAGCACACCAAAAGGTTAACTAAAATTCCAAAATATATTTGCGATCTGAGATAAGATTTGAAGAATTAAGATATTATTAAATATTTCATTTTAGGATAATTTGAGTCGAAAACTTTGGAAAGTTAAAGTTAAAGTTATTGTTAAAGCAATAGAAAGATTGTTAAAGAGTTAAAGGAGGTTCATCTTTTTCTGCACATTTTGAATGAGGTCCTCCCTTCAAGCAAGATAAAGAAGTTGAAATTGATCCGAAGAAACGTATTAGTTTACCAAACCTTGGTAAAAGCTTAAAAGAACAACAAGCATAAGAAACATAAGAAGAAGGATACCGTAAGTTATATTCACATTGGTATCAAGTTAAGTGAGAGCATTAGTCATCATATCTTTTGAGTCTTAGGAATAAACGACTTGGAAGGGGTGTGGGGAGAAGGAGAAATAGTTTCGGAGTAGTTTAAAATGGAATTAGGGGGGTAAGATTTGAGATATTTCAGTTTTTTTAAGAATTTAGGACAGCTGTGAAATTGTCAGAGGAAACAAAAAGTAAAAAGAAGATGAAGCAACTCCCAGAAAAAGTTTTAAAATGGGGAGCCAGAAATATTGTATTTTCTAAGGAGAAGTCAGTTATTAGTATTACGGAGAATAGTTTTTGAACGGAAAGAAAATGGAATATGCACCTCTATGCCAGAAAAAAAAATTTAAATCTGTTATGCGTTCTGAACGTTCCGATGGATTTCCCTAGTCTAGGCAGTAATCATTGCAAAGGAAATCAATGAAGAATGGCCGCAAGTTTGACCAGCTAGTAACACCAAATACCAAAACCATTATAAAATCGAAATGGGTAGATAATAAGTGGGTGAGGTTACCTGTTTCAACCTTAGAACTAAATGAAACCCATTGTCTTTAGTGAATGATGAAACCACCTATGATATGATTTTAAAGAAGACAAGAGTGCTTACTTTTAATTTTTTTATCTTAATGTCAGGTAATTTTAGTCGGTAGAGTTATGAGATAAATAAATAAACAACACGTATAAATTTAGAATTAATAGTAGGCTGACAAGAAAAAGTTCGAACTCATTCAACGGAAAATTCAGAAAGCTACAACATGCAAACGTCATCATACTGAAATTCGCAAAACATTCTAGCGATGAAATCTAGAGGAAATGAAATATGTTCTAGAAACCCGAGTTCCATAAACACCGCAAATGCCGCAGATATTAACGAAGAAACACCGTGTATTAGAGCAAGCAGTTAAATCATATACAACTTCATCACTATATACCACAACATCCACCTTACTGATGACCTACTTCTCTTACTATTAGGAGCGTAGGCTCATTTACTTTTAGCGATTAAAAGAATTTTTTTTACAGATTAACACCGCTGCTCACGGGCAGAGCCCTAATCTGGGAGTGAGTGTATTACTCAAATCCTCAAACCCTCAATGACTCAAACTATCGTCCAATATCTCTAACCTAATTTAATTTTTCAAAGTTTCTGATTCTATCCTAGATTTTAAGAATGCAAAACTCTTAATACTTCTCTTCTTACATCAAACCGCTTTTATAGCTTCTGTCAGAAAATCTCGAATATTGATTCTTTTATTCTTTTAGACTTTTTTGTCCTCTGATATTAGTCATGTCGAAAGAGAGGGTCATTCAATATGTCTTACTTTTGACTTTTTATATTTCTATTCTATCGTGAGCCGAAAGAATGCAAAATTCTTACTCCAAATCTTATCTCAGGTCGCCGGTATGGCTTCCGAAAGAAAAGCCCGACTGGCAATCATTTTCATCCTTCAGACACAGGGTCCTCTGATTTTAGTCATATTGATGAATCTTTTGAAAATACGTAGAACTTCATAAAAATTTTCCATTGAGTTTGGTACAAAGCTTTGGTCTTCAGTTTTGTCTTATTAGGTATATATCTGTTTTTCTGTAGCTATCCTGTCTAATATCTTTTCCGGTAGATTTATTGTGGTTGGGATAACAGTGTCAGCTCATCTTTAAATATGTGATAGTGTTGTAACACAGGATTCTGTCCCCTCCTCTACCTTATTTCTAATGTTCATAAATGACCTTTTACTTCAATATCTGTAAACTCTTATGTCCATGACCCTACCTTACATTACTTCTTTCATTTTAAAATGCAAGGAGTATGGCCTTAGAACCACTTGCTTCTGATCTTAATTTTCAATTTGAGTTGTAAGAATATGGTTGTTTTTCAATGTCTCGGACACCTAATTCTTTGATCTAGACTTATTTTTCCACATAACTACAATATCTTCTTCAGATACAACGCAAACCTTTCCCTATCATTCATATTCTTGGTATTTATTTCTTTTTCTTGTGGTCTTTTGTGGAGGAATCATGTTTTCTCACCTCACACCACACCTGTTGCTTCCTCCGTACATGGCTTCTATGTACGGCTTGCATTCAAACCATAGTGAGAACTAACACTGTTTTCCTAGCAGAAAATTTATACTTAGGTGAAAGATTCGTGGTAAGATGAAGTCGTTGTTGAAAAAAAACTGAAGGACCAGCTTACTACTTTATGCGATGTCAAGATCAATCCGTTCAAACATCAAATGCTTTCCCAAATGTTCCTCTAGGAACATGAAATTACCTTTTTTATTATTATTATTATTATTATTATTATTATTATTATTATTATTATTATTATTATTATTATTATTATTATTATTATTATTATTATTATTATTATTATTATTATGGCTCAAAGGACGAAAAAAGTCCCCTCAGAAGCCCATTTCGTGTTAATGTATTTTTTATATTAAATTGTTATTTTTTTAATAATAAGTATTATAAATAAAATTATTGACAAGATAAAGATAATAATTTTGATTTTATTATTATTATTATTATTATTATTATTATTATTATTATTATTATTATTATTATTATTATTATTATTATTATTATTATTATTATTATTATTATTATTATTATTATTGAGCTCAAAGGACGAAAACGTACCCTCAGAAGCCCATTTCTCGTCATTGTATTTTTTTTTATATTAAATTGCTATTTTTTTTAATAATAAGTATTATGTAATAAATACCATTGACAGGATAAAATATTTTGATTTTATTATTATTATTATTATTATTATTATTATTATTATTATTATTATTATTATTATTATTATTATTATTATTATTATTATTATTATTATTATATATATATATATATATATATATATATATATATATATATATATATATATATATATATATAAATATATATAGTATATATATAAAAATATATATATATATATATATATATATATATATATATATATATATATATATATATATATATATATATATATATATATATATTATTTTTATTTTTTCAGAATTGGATTATATGCCTGGAGCGCTTTATGCAGGTACGATGAAATGAAAAAGTAAGAAAATGAATTTCAGATAGGAAAAAAGATCCGAAGGCAGACTATAATAAAGAAAGAATATATTAATTTGAATATAGAAAGCTGAGAGGGTAAAAAAATGGTCTCTTTTATTTCGTTTACTTCGGATTACAACGAGATCCAAAATCCAAACTTGGACTACAAAGATTCCTACACGCTCCCCGGAAACAAATCTCATGATGTTATATTGAATAAGTCGTTTATTTTGGGAGGAGACTTTGATGGAGGAGGAAAGATTCTACTGAATAACATTTCAAGAAATGCTTCCATAAACGAATCGTTCAGTGAATACGACTATGATATAGAGGAGTCAATCAACACCTTTTTTTGGGATGAACTTCTTCCACCTTTGTTTGTTTATTGCTTGACTCTCATAATTGGACTAGTTGGCAACTCTCTCATTATTTATACGGTGTCCAGGTAGGTTTCAATAAAATTTAATTACCCTATTTTAATTATTATTACAACTTAATCTGCAGTATATATTTTATTCGTTGTCAAGGTTGCTCATAGGGTGGTTAATTTATTGCTTGATTTTTTTTCTGGTTCTAGTAAACGGTCATTTTTTTTCAATTTTTTTCAGTATTTCGTTAGGAAATGAAGTTAATAATAAATTTTGGTGGTAAATATTAAAAAATATATATTTAATTCTGAGAGCACCGCTTCCGTATTCCCTAGTAAACTCCCCTGGGATGGGGGTTTCGCCACCACAGAGGATGACCCCATATTCTGCTTGCTATGAAATATGTAGTGATAGTATAGAGCTAGCTTATACAAGGTTATGTTTTAGTTATAAATATCCCCAACTGACTATCCCAAACAGTAGTAGGAAACAGAAACCCAGGATCAATGGATACCGCCACTCTAACGTCACTAAGCCCCTCTCCTTTGTTTTTGTTTCTTTATTTTTTTTGTTTTTATTTTTGTTTGATGAGGACAAAAACACACAAACTGAATAACGTCATATTTTAGTGTTTGTCGTTTTTGTATGATGATGCGTGCGCATGTCTCTACTATATATATATATATATATATATATATATATATATATATATATATATAGTATATATATATATATATATATATATATATATATATATATATATATATATATATATATATATATATTAGCACTGAAATTATTTTTATTATTTAGCATTATTTTATCACCATTATTTTCATTAGCAAAGTTCTCTGCTTATCAACGGTAAAGTAGCTAACATTCAAATTTTCAACTTACCAACAGCTGTTAACATAGCAATCTCAATCATTACTATGCAAAACCAGCAAAATATTTTTATCATCACATACACAAATATATTATTATTATTATTATTATTATTATTATTATTATTATTATTATTATTATTATTATTATTATTATTATTATTATTATTATTATTATTATTATTATTATTATTATTATTATTATTATTATTATTATTTCACCTAGATTTCAAAAGCACCAATAAAACGTATGGACACTTTGACTGTCAGACAACTAAAATATTGAGCCGGTACATGTTATCTACGCCACACCTAAACATTAAGCAATCTTAGTAAGCACATATGTTGCCAATCAGAGAGCTATATTTCTATGACGTCACTGATGGCCAATGAGAGCCAAGGATTGACGTACCATATTGATGACGTAATATTTTGTTATCTTGGATGTTTTTGTTGTTGTTTACGTTTTATCTCAGGGGAGAGGGGTCACCCTCCCTCATAAAGGAGTGTAAGCGAATAACTAAGGTGTTAGCCTTTGGCTGAGACCTTACGGCTATGTTATAGGACCTGGATCGAATCTTACTTTGAAAATTTAAAACAAAGAGTTGTATCCTTTCATCCTGGGTTTCT